>VYZT01013249.1:64290-95086 GCA_013400735.1 Pomatostomus ruficeps | reverse complement strand
TCCCTCGCTTTCCCTTTCACTTGCGGCTGGAAAGAAGGACGCTGAACTAGGTGGGAAGTAAAATACTCCCGACAACGCGTCGCCATCGGGGGCATCGCGACAGGCCCAGTATGCTGGATATCTTCTGCGTCGCACTGAATTGGAGCTAGACACAAAGCTAGGGTAGGGTGGAGGAACAAACCTAAGCTTTTTTATGTTTTAGAACCGGGGCGGCAATTCTTCTGAATTGCATAAGAACTATCAAAATGTTCCAAACAAGGCCATGAAAGGCTGTTCGCTCAGCATTTTTCATGATTTTTTTTTTCTACCTTATACCTCTTTCAGAGCTCGGGGATGGAAATGAGAGGCTAAACAGCTAATTAAGCAGCTGAAATTAATCCGTTTCTTTCATGTAACGTTCAGATCAAGTAAAAATCGTGGCATTTTTGGGTTTTTTCCAGTTTTATAGTGACTCTTCAGAGTTACAGTCAGGCTAGGTTGCATGTAGGTATTGTTCTTCCGTAATGACAAATGCCAGCAAAAGGTAGATGTTGGCTGAAGTGAGGTGGCTAGAGACAATGGTATTATAGTCATCACTTACATTTCCTGTATGATAAACCAGCTTATCTGAAAGCAATTGGTGCCATTCATCATTCGGATGAGCTTACGAGATGGCTATTACCTTTAATTGGAAGGCTATGATTTTTTTTGCACCGACTGTGTTGATTCACTTGTTTAACTTATAGTCTCATTATGTTTCAGTATAAACTGGCCTACATGGGACAGGCATTTTGCTAGTTGTCCCTGTCACTGTCTTGGAACACTGCAGTGAGGTGTCACACTAATTCTGCTGAACCTGGAAAGGAAGAACAGAAAATTCGGTTAGTAGGAGTGGCTAATATATAAGGCTTTTTAGTTACTGCTCTTTAGAACATTCAAGAAAATCCAGTATAAAGAAATTTAAAGTAGATAGGTAATGGTTGCAGCCTCAACATTGTATGCATTGTAATGCAGTGTACAAAAGTTTACTAGTGAGAAACACTGTTGTTTGCTATGAGATATAAAAGTGGTGGAATGTTCCAGTTTTAAATTTATCGTGGATTTTTTCATGTGGCCTTTGTGTTTGATAATGCACTTAATCACGTTAATTGTAGGAACAGTGCTCACTGTCTTAATCTCTTCAGTAGGCTGGCTTTTGTCACCAGTGTTACTTTGATACTTCTGTATTGGCTGTCTTGTAGTTGAAAAGAGGCCAGTGCCTATGCTTGATGACTGAATTATGCCATTAAATTGTGAGGTTTTGGGTATTGGCTGGGGCTGTTGGTATTTTATACACCGACTCAAGCATAATAAGATTTATATTTGATCTATTAAAGTACTTAGGACTCTTTTGTAAATAAAACTCAAGACTATCTAACAGCATACAAATTTCTCTTCTGGACTGATGAAAATACCCAGCATCTGGTAAATTAGTTGGTGGAATTACCAGGAGTACTTGGCTAATAATATGCTCCAAGCTTTGTGTTCTGGCATTTTAGCATGAGCCTGCTGTGTCTTGGGGGAGATATTCAGGAGAAAAGTGAAAGTTCCTACTTAGCAGAGTGACCTATGTATTTGTACTGCCCAAGACTGCAAAATGGAGTTCTTATGTTAAACTCTATAATTATAAAGTAAGAAAATCTCCCTCATTTCCATCCATGTGAAGCCATCCATCTCAGAAATTTTTATAATATTTTCTTTAGCAGATTTTTATATTAGTAGATCCCTTGCATAACTCCCATATGTATCAGTTTAAGAGCTTCTTTCAAGTCAAGCAGTTATGTACTTGCTTTTGTGTAGGTGAATGAAAATGTCTTACCCGGGTTTTCTTTCTTTACGTATTCCAAACATATTGATTACATTGCAAACAAAACTGGGAGGGGAGGCATATTAGTGGATTTCCAGGAAATTCTCACCAGAGCTGAGTTTGCAGTGTATGTGTAGGGTACTGAGTGCAGTATTCCTCCCAGGCTCTCCAGGTTTGTATTTTACTGGTGAATGAAGGAATGGGAGAATGAATGTGACCTGAGACTTGGGGTGTGCGTGGGGGACTGTAGCATTGAAATCTGCCTCTGAATGTTTGTGAGGCACTGTGTGCTCAGCTCACAGATGTGAGAAGAGCAGGCCAAAACCATTCTGTAGTGGCTGTGCCAAACTGCAGTCCTGATTCTCTTCAGGTTAAGCAGATCCTTCGCTTGCTGAGTGTGTATCTGTGCTGCCATGTTGTGAACTTTAGCTACAGAGTTTTCGCATCATCTGAAACTTCGAAAGATTATGATTTCCATATACACTTATAGAAGGTGTTAGTGACTTTTCTAATATGTCAAAATCATCTGGATGTGCTCTTTCAGGTTTTCAGTCTTGCATTATTTTTTATCCCAAGCTGTTGAAAAGTGGGTGGTATGACTAGTAAGTTTTGTTATTAATTTATTAAATGTATTGGTGTGACTGTTGAATGAATGAGATTTGCAGTATGTTTCTTTGATGGCTTTCCTCTCAGGTACTGCAGTCCCCTATCAGTTTGACAGCTGGTTGTTTTTGTACATGGTATCTGACTGTCTAGAATGATTTTGGGGAGGGATGCTGTAAGAGTGTAAACTTTGAAGTTCTCTGATAACTGCAGCTTCTATAGCTTGGGCATCTATAAAAATCGAACTAGGTATTTTTCTTGACAACTTGTGTCAGCTTTGTGTTCTGAAGTAGTTTTGCAAGGGGTAGTAATTACTGTTTTGTAAGTGATGAAAACTTGAACTAACTCCTAGCTGTAAATGCTCAGGTGAAACTGATGAATATTGTGTGAGTTAAATCAGTCTTGCCTGTTTTTCTCTCCATGCCTCCTTTAGCTGTCAGTATGGGAAACAGCAAGCAAAGAAGCAGTCATAGCAAGTAACCTGTACAGTGACTTGATTTCCTCACTGTGTGTCATCTAGAAGTCACTTGCTCCCAGGAGTACCAAGTCGCACAGTCATTGGATGTTGTCTTTATGAATGCTGCAGAGTCTGGAAAAACATGGGATGTATTAAGATTAAAGGGTTTTAAATTATTTCGTGGTTGTCCAAACACACTAGAACGCTACAGCAAACAGATGGGTTTTTTTCATTTTAAAACAGAAATAACTTAATTGTCTTCATTACTTTTCCAAAGGAAAAGGTAAACAAATGGCTAACAGTATTCTGAATCACCTATATGTTGGTTATGCCTTGCTGCTTTCTCTATTGTAGCACAGTTAGGGAGAGTTTAACTGTTGTCATTGATCCATTTTTATCCAAATCACTCTGCAACTTCTGAAGCATGTTTCAGCAGCATGGAAGGGGAAGAGTCTCGCCTGAGAACCAACACACTAGTAGAGCAGAAATTGGATTTTTATGGTGTAAGGATGAAAGGTCTGGTATTTTTAAAATGACTGGATCCATTCCTATATTCTAAAATACTCCACCAAAATTAATGAATAAGAATCTTAGTATAGAATTACATAGTACCTAATAAAAATGGTGTAGGATTTACAGGGGCTTTTTTGCTTCATTCTTTCACTGTGGAACACTTTCACATGTTTCTAAGAATATATAGCTAAAATGTGATGCTTATATTTATTATGTTGTGCAACTAAAATTTGTAAAATACTCTTTTTTCTATTTAAGTATGATGTAATAGTCAAATAGAACACAAACTTAGGACAGAATGCAAAATTGTTGTATCCTACCTTGAAGAAGGTAAATTGTTTTGAGAGTCATGAGAAAAGGAGCAACATGAGCAAATAGAAGTGTCTCTAAGATGCTGAAAATATTTTTTAAGACCTGTATTCTGTTTACAATAAGAATATCTGTTTTTCAGCTGTTACGTTATTCATTAAATTATACTAAGATTTTTGTTCTCATTTATTTCATGAATATTAGTTTGTAAGGGAGTGTTTTACTGAAGGGTGGGGTTCTACTAGACTGCTGAAGCACTTTCCAGGAAAGAAGGTTCTTCAGGACTTGGACTGAGGGAAAGGTAGAGTTAGGAAGGAAAAAAAAGGCTTAGCCTCATCTGTGTGCTAAGGGCTTTGAAGTAGGAAGATGGCTAAAGACTGCTTCTTGGTTTAAAATGTAGTTGCTTTACCACAAGGAATAAAGAACAGGAAGTAATTTGAAACTATTATGTTTGCTAACTTTTTTTGCAACATGTATGTTAAAGCCATTTTTGCCTTAGGAGAATGTACTCTAACCTAATTTATATCCTAGATGTTAGAAAAGCTGTATCCCCACACAGTGTGCTTAATTCAAATAAATAATCAGCTGGAGTAGGATAAAATTATAGGCTGGTTTTGGGGGGTCTTTTGTTTTGTATCTACTGTTAAGTGTGTAAAAGCATAAATATTAGGGTCAGGAGTGATACCAGCAGAATCTAAAGGCTTCCCTGTCCATATGAGTAAGTACTGTGGGTGGGGTTTTTTAAGTAGCTGGAAAGAAGAATAGGCACACTCAGCAATATGCTCTTCATACTTGTTCTTAGCAAAGATCTCTGTTGTTAATATTGATCTAGGACATGCGTAAGTATTGGAAAGAGAAATTTATCATCATATGGTAGTTCTCTGGTGGCTTGTACAAAGCAGCCTACAATTCTTACTGGTCAAGACGATTGGTTTTCCTATGGAAGGCTTCACTTTTGTTTCTCAGTACAATGGTTAGTTAGAGAGGGTATTAATGGTTTGTATGTGAAGATCTGTACTTTTATTTAAGGAAATTGCATTTGATAGGTGTGATATAAGTGAATTGATGAACTGTACTTGCAAAGGAGTTACTGTGGTGTTTGAGTTTTCCCGATTTGCTCAGTTTTTTAGCATCCTTCAGCAGTGCTGACTTTGGAATATTGGTTAGCAGTATTGTAATTATGAAAAATTATCACTTCTTGTCATTTGTTATCTTACTGGCAGTTTGAAAGTCTGAATTTGTTGTATTATACATCAGTCTTGATTTGTTAAGAAATAACAGGAGACTGAGGTCTTGCAAGAAGAAACATAATTGGATTTTAATGTCCTAATTTGAAACTTTAATGGGAAGTCTAGGTGTTGAAGAAGGTAACTGGTTCATGTGTCATAAGTTCTGGCTATAGTTGACAACTTACTAGTGACGGTACCTGTATTCTGGACTGTTGACTTCGGTAAATACTAGGTCAAGTTATATATAATCTATATTGCATTAGTGAATGAGACTTTTCTTACTTGGTTTGTACATCTAATGCACCCGCTGTCTTTTCACAAATAGGTTGTTACTGGCAGAAGAACCAGGATTCAGATCTCAGTGGAACTTGCTTTCAAAAGCTGTTGAAACAAAGGACTGCTTTCTAATTTGGACATGGCTAATCGAGGAGCAACAAGGCCCAATGGGCCAAATGCTGGAAATAAAATTTGCCAATTCAAACTAGTACTTTTAGGAGAGTCT
Source organism: Pomatostomus ruficeps (assembly GCA_013400735.1). Classification (NCBI taxonomy): domain Eukaryota; kingdom Metazoa; phylum Chordata; class Aves; order Passeriformes; family Timaliidae; genus Pomatostomus; species Pomatostomus ruficeps. The sequence goes on along the minus strand of VYZT01013249.1, from coordinate 89,648 downwards.
GCAGTTGGCAAATCAAGTTTGGTGCTTCGTTTTGTAAAAGGACAGTTTCATGAATTTCAAGAAAGTACAATTGGAGGTGAGAAAATGATCCTGTTAATTTCTTTCATGTTGTGGTTTTATATTGTCCTTGTCCTTGAAAACCTTTAATGTAATGGCACTTTTAGAGTGGATGGGTCATTGACAGCACGGATCAAATCTGAGCTCTGTGTCAGGAATTGAGAACTGTAACTTTCTAAGTTAAAGGTAATTGGCACAAGGCTGTAGCAAACATCTTTTTCAAATGGAGGTAGTAAATGTGTTCTTGAACTGCATAGTTTTGAAACCTGGGCTCAATGTTACATTCTGTTTGTAAGTGGGTGTGTGGCTCTTCTAATTGTGCTGTATGCTTAATGCATGAAATTACTGCTTAATAAGAATTATGAGCTTAGTTTCTATGGAGAAAAAACCCCCAGCATTGCATCTTCGAAAAAGCTTGTGCTTGTCACTTATTCATGCTGACTTTGCTTTTGATTTTGGAGAACTTACTACATTTCTGGATATATTTCTGTGTTAGTAATCACAGAATTTATTGTGCTGTTTTCCCATTTTGTGACTTCAAACAAAACAGGTGCTGGCTACTAGAATTTAAAAAAAAATGTTTAACTGTGAACAGATTTTATCACACTCTTCCCCTTGGCAGATTTCTTAAGTTACATTGTATTTTGGAGTTGTTTGTGCTTTGAGTTGTATTCCTTGGATAAATTTAAACGTATTCTAAAAGTAACAGCATACAGACTTTAAAAAGTATGGATTTTATGAATTGATAAATACTCTCCAGTAGTTGCTGTTGCAGCTTGCATGAGTCAGTCTCTTCCATTGTAATATTTATGTGAAGGCCTTTCACTGCTCTCTGTGTGTCTTCACACACCGACAGTTGTTGAAATGTAAAAACTCTACTAAGCTTATAAAAATAAACGCAAGCTGAATTTCATTGCATTCTTCTTTTGCCCAATTTCTAGCTGTTACATGTATTTATTTTTTGTATCTGTCAGCATAAATAGACAACCACGTATTTTCTACTGTAGCAGTCTTATTAATGCACACTTTTGGCTTTATGCATTTTATCCTGGCTTGAGGACAGGTGTTGGTGTGAAAGTTTCTCTATTCTCTGATACAGCTGTGTGGTAATATGGAGAGCATTCTCAAAGATGGGTAGTGAATTAACTTCCCAATATCAACACGGTTTTTACTTAAAAAACACTATTAAAATTAAGTGAGATTCATTGTTCCATTTCAGTGATCTCTAAATCATTTAACCTCCGTTTAGTTTTTTCTTGGTTTAGTGTTTGGAGTAACCCAAACTCTGTTAACACTGTTCAAAATCTAAACAAAACTTAAACAAGAGCCTAAGTTCAAGTTCAGATATATAAGGTTTAGTGTAATCTGTATTAACCTGTACCTCTTCTATATAAAATAGAAACAAGGAAATGCTATATAATACAGCTGAGAGCTATTAAATGCAGCAATGTTGGGTTTCGGAAAAGTTTTCTGTAGAGAACGCTGTCTAACTGTGTGGCTTGCAGTTGCCTAAGGCATAATTTTCTTTGTATACAGAAGGGCCTTGTAACAAAGAGAGGCTTATGTGCATTGTGAATCTGGATAAAAACATCTGAAAGGGAGTGCAGTTGAAGGCAGACATGTTGGATGGTGGTGGTGTGGTTTTGCCACTTCAGACTAGTGTAGCAAGGCCTGTTGGTTGCTTAAGACAAAAGTATGGCTGTTAAAGCTGATAGACTTTCAGATAATTAACACAGATGATTAATTGTCAATTTACTATGGCCTTGGCAAGATCAAAGAAAGTTATCTTTTTTTGCAGAAATTAACTGGCATTTTAAGGTAGTTGAAATGTTCCTTTTGACAAAAACAAGGGGATTGCATTGAATAAACCACTTTTTAAATTCTCTTTCCAAGTACATACCTTCCTTTATGGAGTGTAGGTACAGTTTTCTGTCAAGAGAATAATGTTTGTGAGAACTGCAAAATCCGATTGCTTAACATCTTTTCTCTGCCTTGGAGAAATATAATATTGAGCTGGTTCTGGTGAGGAAGCCCCTAGTTTAGTGCAGGATGTATGGAGTTTTTCACTCTGTTTTGGTTCTGGGCTGCTTAGGGAGTTGCCAAGGGGAGCCTGTTTTACCAGTGTTCGGATATGTAGCATTTAGAGAGATTTATGTTGATTTAACACTGGAACATCAAAGCCTTTACCTTCTCCAGCCTGCCTGCTCATCTGTGATGGATGCTAATACCCCTGAAGCAGCAGCACCTGACCACTTAAGGAGTCAGCTTCTGGTCACAGTTTAACCCCAGCCAGCAGCTAAGTACCGTGCAGCTGCTGCTCCCAGCCGAGACAGGGACACTTCTGTGTGCTAGTTACAATGTCCTTCACAGAGCAAGACTGGCTTCACTTGGGTTTCTGTAATGAGTTGAGTTGAAGGTTGCAGCAGTTTTGGAATGATTCATAGGCTGTGATGTCTCAGGGTATGTGGGACAGGAGAACATCCCAGGTATGCAAACGTTATGGGTCGGTGTTTCTTCACACTCTCAATTTAAATTGGCTAAATCTGTCAGTGAGCCTAGTGATCAGAGCTCCTGCTTCAGCTACCTAGTGGGCTTTCCTTAATTTTGGAATACTGGTTTCTATGTTGTGTGGACACTCACCTCCATACTTCTGAATTTACCTCAATTAGAATGGAAAAGTTTTACTAGGAGTAACTGTTTCAAGGTTTGGAATGAGTTACTTAGTATTTTCTGTAACTGGAAGGCCATAATTCATGGTAACATGTTCAGCTGTAGTAGCAATGGCTGCAAGTTTCCCTGAAACTGCAGGCTGCTGAAATTATGCTGAAATTAATTCTTGAGATTACTTGCAAAGTCAAAAATATAGCTGCTTTGGGAACAAGAACTTAAAAGTGGTTCTTTCTCCCAGACCTGTTAGCTAAGGTGAAGTTGTCAGGAGCTGAAAATTGAAGTTTTAAGATACTATTCAAGTAATATAAATGTATAGAACTGAAAATATCTGAACTGTTGGATTATAGAATGATGGGATGCTGTTACTGGTACTCCTAATACATTTTGTCCTGCTTCAACAGACTGTATCTAGAAGGTTTAAGAGAAGGCTTATGGTTACTCACATTCATTGTTACGAAAAAGGGATTTCTTTCCAATTCTTGCTTTCTTATGTCTAACTTGAGGAAAGTCCTGTTGTTTGAGTAACTCCTCTGTGTTGATCAGTCTGTCAGCTAATGCTTGCATTAAACCTGCTATATTTTAATAGGGGCTTGAATTATTTTGCTTCACTGTGAACATAAGTATATATAAATATAGAGATATAAGCAGGCTTCTGGTTTCAGCACTTCTGTCTTTTTTGTAGCTGCTTTTCTAACCCAGACTGTATGTCTGGATGATACGACAGTAAAATTTGAAATTTGGGATACAGCTGGTCAAGAGCGGTACCACAGTTTAGCACCCATGTACTACAGAGGAGCACAAGCAGCTATAGTGGTATACGACATTACAAACGAGGTGAGTACTGGATTCGGGAGGCACAGGGGGCATCTGGAAGTTACCAGTCTTGCACTGATCTTTACTTACTTTTTCTCTCACTTGTGTGAATCAATTTATGGTTTTGTAGAATCATAGAATGGTTTGGATGGGAAGAAGCCTTTAAAGGTCATCTAGTCCAACAGTCCTGCCATGGGTAGGGATGCCTTCTCCTGGACCAGACTGCTCATTTCATATTGCACTATGTAATGTCAGTTTGTGTCTCTAAACTTTTGTGCATAAAAGACTGCTTCTAGGGTTGAGTTGTTTGGGGTTTTTTTGTAATAAAAAGACAGAAAGAAAACAAATTTTCTTGCAGAAGTGTTTCTGGCCCACCCTTAAATTGGTTCACAGAGTTTGAGCTGTTGCTCTCATCACATTGCTGGTGGCACTTTTTATTTCTGATAGTGAAAGATATTATTTTAATATTTTATTACTGCAGATTTTGATGAAGGATTGGAAAGGTAGCACAAGCTATTGAGACCAAAATCTAAAGCTATTGGATTACTTTTTATTTTAACTTAGATCAGATAAGCTTCGCTTGTTTCTGATAAAATGAGACTTAAAACCCAAAATGCTCAAAAAAACCCAGAAATCATGTACCGTAATGAACAATCCTCAGCAATTGGAAAGTAATTTTGAGGCCTTTTCAAGATAGCTGTTCTTTCAAAGAAACCAAAATTCCCATTTTCTCTCATAACCACTTCTTTCCTTACTCTGTCTGCACAAAGATCTTCCTACCTACTTACTTCAGCATTATCCCAGCTAAGCACAGTTGAGAACTAAGGTAGGAATGTTTCATTTTAACAGCTCAGTTGGCAATTTGGAATGTGCCTTTGGACTAAGGTAGCAGACTCGCATTGGCCTTTTGTGCTTGAAGTGTAGATAACAGAGATGGTGATAATAGATGAGTACAAAAGGATGGTAAAACTCAAGTTGCATCATTTTGCAATCATTAACAGGAGTCCTTTGCCAGAGCGAAAAATTGGGTCAAAGAACTTCAGCGACAAGCAAGTCCTAACATTGTAATAGCTTTAGCAGGAAACAAAGCTGATCTAGCTAACAAAAGAGCTGTGGATTTCCAGGTATGTACATAACTTTTGTTCATAGAAATTGAATTTTGTTTGAATAGATAGTAAATGGACCTAGGGGGAGCTTGTATGCATAGCCTAACTGGTTGTTATGGAGGTCATGCTGTTAAATATAAATGTCAACTAAGACTAATTAAATCATACATACTACTGAAAACCTATTTCAGTACAAGTAGTATGGAGGAATAGCCTTTTTGGAATAATTAATTGATTTGTGTATCTTTAAGGCTAATTGAATATTTGTTCTTTGATGTGACCTCTTTCTGTCTTCTACCCAAGATTACTGGTCACTAGAGTTTCACTGGATGAGATACCAGTAACTCAGTGCAAACTGTTGTCTGGCTTGTCAGCCAGAGAATTTGATTATCATACGATACAAAGCTGATTGATGTGCCTAACTTGCTTAGGCTGTACTGTTGAAGCAGTATTCAAATTTTAATGGAGCTTTTCCTGGCATTTCTTTTGGTTTAGTGATTATATCTGTGCTCTCACTGGTGTGTTTTATCGTCTAGAAAGTTTAACCAGGTCGTCAGAAAATAGCATCCAAAGTGAATAAAACTAACTGCAGGTAGCTTTGGTCCATTCATGATTGACGGAATTTGAATTAAGATGGTATTTATTAGTCAGTAATTAGTCATTAATTAGTCATTAATTTACGCTTTTTAATCTGTGTTTGGGATCACTGGGTGAGATGCAGCTGCATATAGTAATGAATCCTTTTGTAGCTCTGGAGAGTTGAATTCTGAAGGTTAGCAGTGGTTTAGGTGTTTTTCTGCCAGTTTTCTGATTTTATACTTCTATGAGAGTTGACAGGAGACTTTGGTGTTTTATGAAGAATTTTGGTATTTAACAAAAATTTCATACATGACTGCAGTCAATAATGTAATCAAATTTAACTACCAAAGTGGAGTGACCTGTGCTATTTTTTTAACAATTACAGTCCTAATGTTTTTCAAATGTTGCTGTGGATTTATGGGCTCCTTGTGGGCTTGACAGGTCTTTCTCACTGCAAATCCCATATTAGATTTCTAGGTGTTTGTTAATGTGTTGTTTCAAATATAATTACCCAGATTTTGGCAGGTGTCACTTAATTATAGAGCGTTGTAGATCATTCTTATCATCATAGATGTTCTGTAGTTCAGCATTTTTGCAGATTTCTTACTGAATGCAGATTCAGTTATGTAATAATAAGAAGCTGGAGATTCTCAGCCAAATTGACTAATAAGAAGTGGCAAAAATAGTAAAGTTCTTATGAGCAGTGTATCAGATGAAAATTCATACTGAATAGGGAGGTAACATGGCAAAATACTTGATACTGCTTATTTGCTGTAATTGTGAATTTGTATCAGGATAATGAAACTCTTCTCATCCATCTGCCTCAGTGCTTGAAAGGTTCAAGATAGTTCAGAGAGTGCCTTTTTCCAGGGTAATAATGGCCTTGCTGACATTTGATGGCACTTTCTGAAGCTTACTTGTTCTTGCTATCAGAGCTAGTGTTCTGCACTGGGGTTGTCTCTTTGATAAATATTTTCATTTATTATTTAGTTTTGCCTGAGATTCTTCCATCTGGATATTTTTAAGATTAGTAAGGGTCTTTAAGATTCCATTTCTAATGTTTGACTGCTTGGTGGAATTGTAACTTCTCCCTAGCCGGTGAATAACACATTGTCAAATGAGTGTTTCCACAAACTGTTTTTCTTTCAAAATACTGTAGAGATTGTTCCTTTGTAGCAATTAAAAGTACAGTGTGTAATGATTGTATTAGTTTTAATTTCCTTTTTTTTTTTGTTTTGGTTTTTTTTTAATCCAAATGACACTATTTAGGCAATTCTTATTCNTAAAGTAATGTATTCTTATTTTAACTTTCAGGAAGCACAGGCTTATGCAGATGATAACAGCCTATTGTTCATGGAGACATCTGCCAAAACATCTATGAACGTAAATGAAATATTCATGGCAATTGGTGAGTTTATGAAGAAACTGAGAACTTTAAAGGGAATGGTTTTCCTGAGATTCAGACCATGACAATCTTCCTAACCTAAGATCTCTGTTTTTCATGTATATTATTTCTGGCGTTGCAGTTTCCTTAGGCCCTCTTATTTGTTTAATTTTGTTCAAGTAGCTATCTGAAATCCAAAAGCTGTGTCAAAAATGGCAATGTGTGCTTAAATTAAGTGTCCAAGTTATAAGTAAGGGACCCTGCATGTGAAAAGTAAATCTACTCATATATTTTTAGACCTAACATAATCTTAGGGATTTCTATAAAGATGCCAACGTGTAGTAGTAAGTATAAACCAGGAGTTTTTGTGTATTACATTGGTATACCCAAAATTATATGTAATTGTTAATAAAATTTTGAAAGTGGAGGGAAAAGAATTCATTTTTACGTTGGTCACTAATCTATTTAGTAAGTAACCTTAATTATAGTAGATGCTTTGGTAGTGGGTAATAGCAATGTATAGCATCAAAAAACCTCATTAAATCTGTTTTGTATGTTGCACCTCTAACCCACTCTTTGTGAAAAACACCATTGATGTTAAAATTAAATGTTATTAAAGAGGTCTTAATCTTCTGCTTTCCAGGTCAGGAGAGCAGAAGGTAATTTGTGGTGTCCTTCAAACTTCCAGCAGATGCAAATTAAATTATCACTATAGCAACACTTTATAACAAGTACTTGCTTCATATTAACTATAAATACTTGAAGAGGGAGGTTAGACACAAACACTTAGGAAAGTATATTTTTCTCATAAATGTTCAAGATAGGGCTGCATTTAATGATACAGAAATGCTCAATTACACTGTTCTGGTGAAGTTTCAAAATTAATATGTTTAATGATGCAGTTTGCTTCCTATTTTTTAAAAAAATCCCTAAAAGCTGATTTTTTTGGGGTTTTTTTTTTGCAATTTGATATATCAACAATGATTGGTCTCTCCATATTTTAATGAAGTCTGCAAAGTAAATTTGAGGGGAAAAATGCCCAATTAATCACTGTGTTTTGTCTGCAATTTTGTTTGCCCATGTGAGTATTTTACATCAGTGGGGTGAAATTCAGCTTTGTCACTGCATCAGAACAAGATCTGTGTGGCAATAGACTCTGAATGGAAATTTTGATGAGGCTATAAGTGTTGCCTGTAATTTGGAATGGCCTGCAAAATGTGGATGCAGTTCTCAGGACCATGTGTAAATACGATCTTAAAGCCGAGAGAAAATGAAAAATGAAAATATTGAAAGAATTGTTGGATGCAACCTGCAGCTGCTTGTAAATTGACTGCTTCAACACTCATTCAGAACTTCCAGTTAAAAAAACCAATGTTAATTTAGTTCTAGATACAGTTCTAGAATTCAAAACTACATTGCTCTGAAGACATTTTTCTGTGGGTGCATTGTCCCTTAGAACTGGCTCAGCATCTTAGTACCATGTAGATTCTTGGGTTTTACCACAGAACTGTAGGACAGCCCAAGCTGGAAGGGACCTCAGAAGATCCCTGTGGCCCACCCTTTTGCCCAGCACCCTGAGGTTATCTAGCACCACAACATGGTGATGTCTGCTCTCTGGGTTTTTTTTTTTTGGCTGGGTTTCATTCATTTTAGGAAAAGTTGTTCTTTAAAAAACTCTCAAAAATTACTTTGGAGTGAAACCATTCAACCAAACTGTAGAACAAGGCTGGTTGTTGGGTCCTGGTAAGATAGGCCCATGGAAGTCCTTTTGTGTAGAACTTGGTAATTTTCTGATGGAGAGAAATCTAGAAGCTACTGCTCAGAAGGGTAACCGCTTTCACCCTTATTTTTCGTGTTAAGACTGAGGAGGAACCTTGGAGCTACAAGGACAGCAAAGAAATTACCAGTCAATTGAATCATAAGAGCTGGAGAGAAGAGACAGCTTGAAAAAAATAGGAGAGGCTTGATCTGGTGCTAAGGGCCATTTTATGTGTTGTCTGCAAACACTCATTCTGGCTGGCTATCTGGGAACTGTTTGACCCATTTCTGCCTGTGTTTTGTGCCTTTTCAGTGTTTCTGTATCTTTTTGCACTAACATCCTGATCTTAAAGCCTCTTCTGTGTGGGTGGATTCCCACAAGAGCTGTCATGTACTGGCATGGCTCACCTGTGCAGATACATTTTGCTGCTCAAGTTACCAATGTATTTCACTCCTGGAAACCATAGATAAGGTAGCTAATCATTAAGAAGTTAAGTGTCTTAACTTCTTTCACTGCCAAAGCACTGAATCAAATCAGAGTATACTGATATGCATATAATGTGTTGTTTTGTTTACTGAGGTGATTTAATCTTTGTAAAATCTCAGGTTTAACTCTTATTTCCTGTTCTTCTCACAGCAAAAAAATTGCCCAAGAATGAACCACAGAATGCAGGAGCCAGCTCTGCTAGAGGAAGAGGAGTAGACCTTACTGAACCCACACAACCACCCAAGAGTCAATGTTGTAGTAACTAAAAGATCAATTGCTTTAAACTGTTCTGAATATTCTTCTGCTTCCTAACTGTTAATAACCATGGAATTGGAGTGCTTAACCTGGTCCAGTACAGCTTCCAAACAGCGAAGAGACTTATGATAATAGTCAAGTTCATGATACAGAGTTTTCTTTTGACCTAAAATTTTAACGTGCATGATGTATCCACCACTGGCTGTAATGTTTCAGCAGTAGAGGAGAGATGGAAGCGGAATAAACTTCCTTCAGTTGAAAGGTTTTAAAAATCAGTTGTTATTATTAGAGGTGTAGAAGAACTACTTTCTGTGGACCTAATTGGCCAGTTCCTGTAGCCTCAATACTGATCACTGTTATAATAAATAGAATTGGATCTTTTCATAATTCTCAATTGTGCTTTAAAACCTCCTTAGAAACGGGGTCTAAAAATTACTTAAACTTATTTGCAGTATTGATGCAACCAGTTGTTTATGCAGGTATCCACTGTTTAGTTATACATTCCATAGTTTAATAATTTTATTACACATAATACTTGCATTAACAATTTTAAGAATCCTATGCTTGCCAGAAAGTGGAGTTTTAGTTGGTACACTGTATGTAAATTATATCAACCCAGTTAGTTATCTTAATGAATTAGTGATGGATCAAGTCTAACTTCATTTCTAATCTCTTCAGAGGGTACAGACCAGTAAATTCAACTCTACAACTTAGGATATGGGGTTTTTTGTCCTCTACAAACTGTAAGAGCTCTTCAAGTAAAACCACAACAAACTCGGTGTCTGTGACTTCTTTCTTGTTTCTGATCATTGCTGGCCATTACAGTTTGTTTTCCCCTAAGGAACAAAAATAGTGCACTAACGATTATGTACATCCAACTTGATTTTAAATTTGGATATTAATGTACTGTAAATAGGTACTCTGCATTGTAGTCTACATTTGTTTAATACTTTCTGTAATATTTAAGAGTTGCTTAAAGGTATACAGAATGTACAGTTACTTAAAGCTAACTTTTTTCCTCTCTAATCAAAGGGGGTTCTGAGTTCTTCCTTTATGGCTAGAACAGTAATAAATGATGCTCCTGTATCTGTAACATAAGTACTGCTGTCTGTCAGTAATGAACTTCGCAACTTTGTTTTCCAAAGTACATTTTATTTTGATCAGTCCAGTATATTGCACTAATTCTTTTAGTTATTTTCATTATATGAAATCTACAAAGTGTGTCAGAAGAGATGAATTAGTCTATTTAAATGTTGAACTGATAGAAACTTACTTGTGCAGATTTTAAATTTGCAGTAATCTGGGTTTAGCAAGGAAAATGACAGTTCACCAGTGTTTAGTTTTATATTGAGGTGCTCAGGTTTGAATAAAGTGGTTTAAAAAAATTTTTGATTTCTGCTTCTTATTGAGAGTTTCAGAAGGTTTTATCGCGTTTGTACAGTTCCAGACAAGATGTCTGATTCACTGTTGGGTCAGCATTTAAGATGCCTCCAAGTAAATTCATGGGACAGCTAAATATAAACTTGTCCTATAAATACTGTGGCACTCCAGTTATCCTGTGATAAATTTTTAAATGTTGAGGTAGTTTGGTATAATATCACATCCATTTAGAAATGCAATCAAAACAGTAATACTCTCTCTCGAAGCTGCAGCTCATGCAGTCTTTGCCAGTTGTTCACAAGGTGACTTGTTGTGTTGCATTGTAATGTCTCTGAGCTGACTGTGCCTCTTCCTGCAGCTTGTGATTTGCAATTGATTGGGTACATTTTTGTCTTCTTCAAACTGGTGGTGGTTCAGAACCCCGTGGTGATACAGTCTTTAGCAGTTCTTGACCAGCATCACCTGTGGTTCGTCACAAAATGCTTTGGAGTCCATTTTTTCTGCCAACTGTTTGCTTGAGTCAGAATTAGATGGCATGGTTTTGGCTATTTCGGGCACAGTTCCATGGCTTTAGACCTTGGTGCCAGCACAGAAAGTCTCAGTTTCTTCTTGCTCTGAAATCTATCACTGTGGGTGAAAACTTAGATAAAATTTTCTGTCCTCAAAATGAGTTCTTCAGAGTCACCTTGAGTGCTAGGATTGGAGTAGTGTATCTCTATTCTTTGAATTTACTTCATTTTTACTGAAAAGAGACAGTTCTGGATTAGGTTGATTTTTGTGATCACTGGTTCCCTTATTAGGAATTCCATTTTTACTTTGCCTGTAATTCTTCCTAGAACATTTGCACCAATTTTGTTTCAGGTTGCCTTTTGAGTCACTCTGAAAAACACCTTTATTGGAATAAAATATCTGTATTCCATCTTGCAGCTGATTAATGGGGTTTGAGTCAGTTGGGTTGTCTCCAGTGAGGGATATCAGATACTGACACACAAAGTCCTGTGTTGTTGAACAGCATTCATGCATTCTCAAATAATGAGTGAATGTTCAGAGTTGGTGCAGGTACTTCAAGTAATCCAAAACCCCCCAAAGCCCTTTAGAAGCCAAAATAAGAAACTGGCAAGAACACTGATAGGGACAGATACAATGAGGTACACGTATAACAGATGTTCTTTTTACTGAATCTCTGTGGTGTCCCAGAGCCCTTGTAGTTCTCAGGTATCCCTCTACTAATCTGGTTTTTTAGTGCTGATGTTTCCACCACTGAAGTGTTTTCTCTCACTTACATTAGAAGTGTTGTGCTCTTGAGAGACAGTGACTTATCATTTTTATGTAAGACTGCAAGTACATCATCTGAAGTTGAAATAATACTTATAGTATAATGGGCTTTTTAAAGATACTGCTGTTACAGTAACAGCCTTTTGTTAAGGACTGGAAAAGAACCTGAGATCGTAGTTAATCTACTGTCACAGACAACAATATGTCCATCATTGAATCTGGTTCTGTTGTACAGCAAAGTTTTCTGTGGTTTTTCCCCTTCCATTCCTAGAAGACTCTTCTGGAATCTGAATCTCCTGACTGCAAAAAAACTCTTATGAGGAATATTAAGTGACATTTCCTTCAGCTTAAAGTGCAGTCTAATATGAAAAATATGCACTCTTGTTTAGAAACCAGTCAAGGTGCAACTTTTCAATTTTTTTTTTCAAATATTTTTTTTTTCCTCCTATGAGAATGTGTGCTTTCAAGTGTCTGAATGAACTCCTCAAGAAGTTTCAGGCTCAGACTGTTTCTAGCAGCCTACAATTTTTAGCACTTGAAAATAATTTGGACATGATGTAGGATTAACTGTTTACTTCCATGATGCCTTAAATGTCTTGCTTGATTAAGGCACCCAAGGGAGTAAGAATTCTTAGTTATTGTGGAAGGTTGAGGACTAATTTCTTTGCTTTAGTAGGAAGAGGTATTTTGCCTTTCCTTCAACATTTCTGAAATCTGAGAATTAAGTGTTGGAAATTGCAACACTGCAGGGGACCTGTCATGCCAGATTTGAACACAGAGCACAAAGGAAGGAGCTCTGAACCAAAGTGCTGTATTGTTTGAGATCCTCTTGGCTGCACTGGGGGACCATTTCTTGTGTTAGGGGAGGTGTTCAGCCTGGTCCCATGTGTTGGCATAAGGGCAGAAGTGATGTCAGGCAGAAGGAACTTGCTTGGGACGTGGTAGCTTTCTAGACATGAAGTTGGCTGCAGTGTGTTCATTTATATTGTGTTTTTAGTATCATCTGGCTGGACTGGGGCACAGACCTCTGAAAAGGGATGTATAAGTAGGTGTTGCTTGCACAGTGGTTGTTTCTTGGGCAGTATTGGCATCATCGAGTGTAGGAGACTGCTGAGTGTAGTCTGTGAAGGCAGATTTCTTCTGCCTTAAATCAGAAAATTATTCAAAATACCAAACTGAAGGATGTACCTTTTTAATTAATTATAAACTGTAGAAGCCTTAAGTTGAGCTCTGTATGTTTCCTTGTGCTTGCTTCCCCCTCCTTCCTCTGATTTCCATGGAGAGCTAGAAGAACATGTAAAATATCCTTTGAACCCCTGGGGGAAGACCTCTAGCTGTAAGCCTAACAAAGGGCATAATATAACCCATGTGGAACAATTTGAGTAGGAATGGGTAAAAGGAAAGAGTAAAATCTACTCCCTTTTGGATGCAAGTCTGTCCTGTCTCCAAACCAGAGACAGGGCAAGAGAATCAACAAATCTTAGCTGATCTATCAATATGGGACTAAATGAAGAAGACAGAGCTGGCCCTTGTCACCATCTCCTGCTCCTTGTACCTGACCATCCTCTTTAGTTGCTTATCTGGAGCTGAAGGAACATGTCTGTAAGAACATGCTCCTTGGTGGGGGGAAATGAAGGTTCATGTTGTGTGCATTTTTTCCTTTGATGTGGTATATTTGGTGGAAAACTAATTGTATTAGATTAAATAAATGTATTTAGCAGTGGTTCAGAAATGCGGATTTTAATAATAAAAGGTTTAAAGTATCTCTGATGAACTTCAAACCTTAACTTGTTAGCAGAGCTTGAATTTATGGTATCCTTAATTGTAGCCAGCATGAAACCCTCTCTGTAAGGAATGGATGGAGGCAGGTACCAAGAGCCAGAAGAAATTTGATAGAGAACTTGCCCAGCCTAAGTTCTTTCCTTCATCAGTCTCTTTGAAATAAAATGAGTTTCTGCCCCCATAGGGTGGAAACAAATGCATCTGAAAACATTGCAACCTTTAGGTGAGTTAATGTTGTATTCCAGTAAAGGTGTGACTGCATTTCCTGAAAGGATAACTGAGCTAATACTAAACCGCCTCTTTTGATGCCTGTACCAGTAAAGTTCACATGGCTGTAGGAAGCTTGTTTGAGGTAAAGGACAGCTGTAGCAGCAAGCATGGAAGAATGGAGGTGGTGGGATACACCACAGTTACCTAGTTCAGTGTCAGTGCATGATCAAGTTGGTTTACAATGTTTCTCAGACTGGCAGATGAGTGCAAATTACTGTTAAGCCAAAACATTTTTTTTATAATTGGAACCTTTTTTTTCAAATGTGGAACATGATTTTTTTTCACCCTGAAAACAATGAAGCCTCTCAAGTGGTTCCCCCTTTTTCCTACTGATCTTTGACCCTCTTCATTAATTTCAGTCAAATTTCTTATGAAGAAATATGAAGAAGTGTTACAAGCAGTGTGAGTGCACACATCCACAGGAAGAAAGTGCCTCTTGCTGTCAGTGTCAGCCCACTCCTTACTAAAGCCAGGGAGAGGGACAGAACAGTAGTGCAGTACTGGGCGTGTAGTAGTTCAAGCAGGGACTGGAAGAGAATGTAACTGTAGACACAAATCTGTTTGAAACTCTCCACCTGCCAGCTTTTTTTATATAACTGTGCTTGTGCACTCCTTTGTGGGAAGGCAAGTATCTTGCTTGTAATCTTACAGCTGTCTTATGTACAGGGCTTAACTGGTAACGCAAATCACCAGGTAGGAAGATACAATGACTGGAGCTGCTAGCCTGCAAGAGCTTTTCCTAGTGTTCCTTGTAGCAGGGGTGGGTGCAGGAGCATTAGGAATGTATCCTTGTTTCTGATTGTAATAAATAACTGATTCTGTACTAAAGAAAAGCAAAGCCAGGTTCTGCTTCGTAATGAAACAGGTCTGAATATATACAACAGATTCCTATTTCAGAAAGTAATAATTCAGATTAATCCCTCAGATCATGTTTCAGTTTGCTGGTAGCAAAATGTGGTGGCACTTAGTCCAATGAAACAGATTAATTAAAAGAATATCTTAAGCATGTTTCATTGACACAAGGACTTTATCAGATCAAAAATGAGAAGATTTGTGATTGCCTGTCCTAAAGTGATAACACCTTAAACCTCTTGATTTAAAAAAAAAAAAATCACACTATTCTTACAGAGGTCACTTATGGATTATGGAATGCTTCCTAACTCTGTCTTTTACATTAGTAAATTGACTTAAATGCTTCAATTCAAATATTGTGCTCAGGCTATTTCTCAAATAAGCTGAATACTATTGTCTAATGGCAGTATCAGTTGTGGGGGAATTTATCATGTCTCCTTCACATTGTCAACCTAAAGGAATTGCTGCTTTTTATCTCCAGATAGCAGCTGCCAACAAATCTCTAATTTATGTTTGCTTTTTTTTTTTTTTTGCCTTTTTTTTTTTTTTAATTGGATGAAGGAAAAAGCAAATCCTGGTGTGGAATATACATACCTATGATAGCAACATGTAGTAGCCCAGCAACACCTTTAGCTGTCCTGGCTAATGGACTTTGTGTGTTATTTTCTTTCTATGTGTTTTCTTTCTTCCCCAGTGCCACCCATCTCTTTACTAGGAATTCTTTTTACCACTGAAGAACCAGTCCAGTGAAGTTTGGAAACCTCATTCCTTCCCAGTTGTAAAAATCTACATTCTCGGAAAGGACTGGGCATACACTTCCATAAGGACTGGACTTGGTCTCCTCATTGCCTGGTTCTTCTCTTCCTCCCTGTAATCTGCCTTGATTACTGTGGCAAAAAAAAAAAAAAATAAAGAAGAAACTAGAATTTTTCTCTTTTTATTTTTGTAGGAGGAATCTATTTGAGAAAGCTGGTCAAGAAATAAAAGTGGAAGCTTTATTGCAGTTGTTTCTGGAGCTGTCACACTGTGACAGCCATCAAGAATCTCCAGAAAACATGTATCTGACCTACTTTCGTGGCCCCATCCAGCACAATAAACCTGTCTTCCATGTCCAGCTGCCGTGTGGAATTTTTATCTTGGCAAATCAGTAATGCTTTTATTAAAGAATTATTTACCTTCTTAGAAGTACCAGGATTGTTGATATTGGCAAGATCACAATATGGCGTGGGAGTGGGATTATCCACAAGGAATTCAATGAATAATGAATTTTCTGCCTACGTGTCTCAGAGAGCTGAGCAATCTAGAGTATAGGTACTGCAGGGACCTGACTCCAGTCAGCACCAGCCCCTCTGCCCATCCTCCATCCGGAGCTCACATCTTCCCCCTGTGCCCACGCACCTCTGTTTTTTCCACTCCAGCTCCTTGCTCCAGTCTCCCCCATCAGCCCCGTCTCTCTCACCTCACTCTCCATCCTCAGTGCTATTCCCGGGTCTGGCACCTGGTGCTACAAAGAAGAGTCAGAGCTGTAGAGCCGCCTAGTGCGGTGCTTCCTGACGGAGCCCTGCTGGTGCAGAGGGGCCTGCCTGAATTCAGACCTGCACACTCGCACGTCTCTACCTGGCATGGGCAAACTGATGCTGCTTTCTAAATATTGTAACTTGCTCTGATCTGGGCAAATTGACAAGAATGACAAAAGATGCACTGCTGACGCCATTTCAGCCAAATTGCCTAGTGGTAGTTTAAAACCTGACAATCTTGGAGCCTCTCTAGAAAAAAAAATTAGACTTCTGGCTTAATACACTCAAAACAACATATTTTCCAAATCATATTCTCAGAAACAGCTAAGCCATTTTACCTAGAATTTTTTTCCAAGTGATTCTGCTTCAGGCTTGGAAAATTTCAGTATGAACTGCTTCTTGCATAACATCCTCTCCCCCTAAACCAGCACGTGACGTACATGCACAGACACCATAACACAAAATCCTGACACCATGTGAGCAGCTAAGCTTGCCAGCCTATACATCATCTATCTCCTAAGTAAGAAAACATAATGTTTATACGCAAGTTGATTATGTTTATTTTAGTATTTAGCATTTATTTCTGTATGGATGAGAAATATCAGACAAAAATCCATGTGCTATTGTATTCTCTGTTACGAGATTTCTGTTTCAGTTAATCTTTGTTAACTGCAGTTAATCCATCACCAGGGCAAACAGAGGTAGTTTAGCAGCAGTAATATCCCACAGCCACATTACTAGAGCAGCCTTTGGTAATTTCATCCTACTTTAACCTCATTCCTTTACTGGGGCTCTCTCTTTACACTCAGTACAGCCACACCTGAATAAACTGTTTTGCACCTGTTTTCTCTTCCAGGATTTCAGTTAGGAAGTGCATTTTCTTTTCTGTCTCACTCCTTCTCTCCATTACCTGTGTATTATAAGGATTTCAGCAGTTTATGCTTCAATTTGTGCCCCTTTTCTGTCATGACAGTTGTTAGATAAAATTTCGTTAAATTCAAAGCCCCCACCTCCTCCAGCTCGAATTAATCCTAATACATCTTAATGAATCAAGTGCCTCTGATCAGCTGAGGTAGATCAATTACAACATTATCTTCTGTAAAGGGTGATAGTGTTAAGCAGAACCAGTTAAAAACCCCTTATGACAGCGTAGTATAACTTATCCTTGCAGAGGTGGCTCTCAGTCTTCCATAGGACCAGTTTGTAGGGAAGTCTGTCTCTCTACAAGAGGTGAGCTTCAGCCTCCTCTGAAAATGCTGCACCATTTCAGCAGGGCAAGGTAAGCAGATACATGGTTAAAACTGCTCGTGCAGATCCCTTTTCCTTTATTCTCCATAGTTTGAATTTGAGACTGGGAGATGGCACAAACCTTTTCACTGCTTTCATTACAATGATGCATTCAGGCCCAGGAAAAGAATGCAACTAACGTATACAGAACACCTGGTAAGCTATTTTTTGTCAGTCTTTTAAATGTGAACACATTTTATATTTAGTGTATATAAAAGCCCCTTGGATTAGAGACAGGAAATTGAAAACTTTCAGCAAAATGTGAGTTTGATCTCAGCAAACTGAATTCTTAACACTCGCATATATTTTACATGGGTTTGTATCTCCGTAAGTGGCTGTAAGTGCTAACAAATCACATTTTCAAAGCACCAAAACAGTCCCAGTTAATTACAATGTGTAAATAACCAGGATAATATACATGATAATTCATGTAGCAAGATACGCTACAACACTTCAGCTGCAATAACTTTGCTTATAATTATTAAAAGGGCAGCCCTGATGTTAATTTTTTATAACATGCATAAATTGCTTATGTTAATAGCTGAAAACCTTGTAAAAATTTTTAAAGAGAAAAAAGAAACATTTGCTTTGTTGATCTCTTACAAAATAAAAAGAATAGTCTGTGTTTCCTTCTCTCCTTGCATTTCTCTCATAAGGAACAGATATAGACTGGAAGGTTTCTTGTTGTCAGGTTAAAGGATAACAGTGAGATACTGACAGCACAATACACCAAGCTAAAACACTCCCAGCCTCACAGTGAAAGATAAAATACAGCTTTCTAGCTCACTGCAGTTTCCCTGTGCCTATTTAGCGAGCCAAAACCCAACACAGTTTAATGTTCTGAGATGAAAATAGCAGCAGATAAAAAGAAATTAGATATAGAAGAATGGGGAGTGAACCACAGTTTGAGATTGTACGTGTTTTCAAGGGCAAGAAATCGTATTTACTGTATGTGTCAAAACAAAGAGCCTCCTTGTCAGTGCTTAGTCCTGCCACTCAGAAAGGGAGGCTGCTCCTCCTCTGCCATACACTGGCCTGTCTAAAAGGGACAGAACTGAGGCAGAGCCTGAGGCTCATATGGCAGAGGATACCATTGTCTCAGTAAATCTCATGTTTCTAGAGAACCTTTTAGCTATGGCACTTGGAGCTGCTTGCTGTTAATAAGGTAGGGCAAGATTATTTTCTGTTTCTGCAGTTTGGCACTACAGTCATCATTTTTTAATTAGCAAAGATGGAAGGTGTTCCTGAGCTTTGAGGATCCAGGATCTGATTTGTATCCAAACAGGAGAGTCCCCTATGCTGTTACCTCCATTTGACACATGTCGTTCCTATCTCCACCCAGAGCGTACTTCTTCCTCACTTCCCTTTGACACAGAACTTGGCTTGCACAATCTCCAGGCCTGAACTCCTTCCTCTGTGAGATTCGGGGCTTTTATTATTTGCTACATACTTGTGGTCTTACAAAATGGTGACTGTTGCTGATGCTGAAACCAGCCCTGGAAAGATGCCTGCTTGCCTGTGGGTGACGGGAAGAGGCAGAAAAGGGCTGTGTGGTGTAAGATGGAGGTCATGGTCTCCCCAATTTTCTCACCAAACTGTTATCAACTAACACACATCAACAGGCCTCACTGCTGCAAATTCTTGCTGAATGAGCACCAACTTCCTTGCCTGCCTTTTCCTTCTTCCCTGATTTACTTCTTGCTCGTGCCTCAGTCAGTGCTTCCCTGTCAGTGCTCTCTCTCCCATGGTCCTGAGATGCCAGGATACGGCTTCATTGCCTCCACGTGTTCAGCACAGTTGTCCTGGCTGACTTCCCCGCCCATCTCAGTTTGGCAGCAGCACCTACCCCGGAAAACTGTTTGTGAATGCATCACACCCACATACAGAAACCATGACAGAGACTCCTGGCATGGCCAGGACTGTCAGACCCTGAGCTGCAGGGTGCCTGATGCCTCCAGCATCTGCCAAGGAGCCACCCTCGGTGGCCAGTGGGGCATTAGCATTTGTCTGGTGCACTGTGCCTGCGCTGTGTGGTTCGTGTCCCACAGCACAGTCGGAGCCAGCCTCTGCTGGGTGGGTGCTGCCTTTGCAGGTCCCAGCTTCATGTGGTCATCTTTGGCCAAAGCAGCAAAGAGCAAGTATCTTATGTGAAAACCCTTACAAAGCCTTCCTTAAACTCATATAAGACCTCTGAAAAACTCTTCACCTGAAAAAACAAACTCATTCACTAGCCCAGGAGCCACACCCTATACCTTCCATCACTTTTTTTAGCAGATCTGGCCCTCTCATTCTCTAAAACCATCTGCAGAGGGAACAGTGCAGAGGGAACAAGACATCTTCTCCCACCTGAGTCAACAGAGGTGTGCATAGTACAGCCTACATACTGCATCCCCAGAAGCAATGATGCAGCTTCAAGAAAGTCTAGTTATGAAAGGTGTGGGAAGAGATAAAGACAAACTTGGTGAGTCACGGGAGCATGCCAGGGACAGAGCCTGCATTCAGGACTTGGGAACACTCCCACCTGCAAGCCTGATAATAGGTAAGAAAGAAGGAAGTGATTAATAATTAAAATAATTATGGAATAAATTAAGATAATTAGTCTCCTTATTTATCATCTGAAGTGTTGCCCAAAACTGGAATCCCGGGATTCCAGGCCTCCTGGTTTTGTGCCACCCTATAAAATAAGAGTCCCTGTCATTAGGTCTTTCTGGTGACAGTTATAATTTGTGACACCGTCCACTTGTGCAGAGGTGAAGCTCCTCAGCTGGGAGGAAGCACCTAACTGGGAAATGGGAGTAGTGAAACAATGACAAAACCAGCTCTTTATACACTCCAGATATTTTGCACCTCTTTCTCGTAGATGGTCAGTCTCAGTGGGGCAGCGGTAACAGTTTGATATGTGCCAGGGGCCTGTGTGGGGCAGAGAGGCCGTGAAACATTGAGTGGGGATGGCAGGCCTGCTGGCCTTGGCATGGGAGGGAAGGAATGGGAGGGTTTGGGGTTCCACAAAGAAATCTGTGGCAGAAGAGAGAAGATAGGCGGTGATAACACAACTGTGCCTTCTGCACAGTTCCCAGTGACATCCTGCCTCCATCCCACAAACCCCCACCTGGGGTTGGTGCTGTACTCCTGGGGTTCCTCTGCCTTTTTCAGCTGTACGCAGCACTATTACAGTTGGTCCAAATGGAAACTTTTAGCCTGTTTACTTTCTGCTCCTTGGCCAAGTGGTTAGCTGTGGTGCCTGCAGTTGTGTCTCTAGTCCCTAGGATTTCTAGGTGGTCCTTCACACAGATTTGGGGAAGGCTTGACTGGGTTTGCTCAATCAGATGTGCTTAGGCCACTCTACCTTCATCTTACAGAAAAAATAAGGGTTGTGGATGCAGAGTTTTATTATCTAAGTCAGTGTTGTATCAAGGGTGCTGGCTGGCTCCTGCCCTTTGTGTGCAGGTAGCAGAAAGGAGGCCCCTTCTCTGCCGTCCCTGCCAGCAATGCCTGTGCCAGTCTCTCCAGCATCTGTCAGGGTTCCAGCACCAAGTGACCTGCCCTACATGGCACAAGCAGTCACAGTGCACCAAGAGGAGTCCCAGAGGATTGCAGGGATCTCTGCCACGAATTATGGAGCAGAAAGAATAGAAAAACACATTAGAGAAAGGAATAAACAAAAGAATTGTGGGGAGTCAAAAGAAAGAGAAGGAAAGGGAAAAATAGATAGTACATCCCATGTTTGCATGAAGAAACCCAGAGCTCTCACTGCTGCAAAGTAACACAGTGTAAGCCTATGCAGTGACTGCTGATGATAAATAACTTCAACAAACAGCTTCTGGACTTAACACACACAGCTCAAATGGTGCACAGGCAGGAGGGATTGTCCTGTGTGCATGACTCCAGCCTTTATTTTTCTCACTTGGTTTGTGTTAAATCAGGAGTCTGACTGCAGTCAAGAGCATCCTCTGGGTAAGAAGCATATAAAAACTGCTAGATGGTCCATCACCAACTAGAAATTTGTGTGACTGAAGCAGCCATGGGTGTTGCAATGACATTTTCTCCATTTATTTTTCTGCATATTTTCCTTTAAAAATGGTGTGATTGGGATGTGAGGTTTACTACAGAGAACAAAAGCAAAAACCTATGAGATCAAAAACCTGATAGGAAGGTCTGTCATCTGTATTATTGGTCATATGTAAGCACCATGGGAAGCTGACGAGATGCTAGAGACAGCCTCATGAGCAAAACTTTAGTACTGTTAATACTTCCAGTGATTCATAAGATATCGATAGCAATCCTGAATGCAGAGTGGCCAAGAGGAAGGCCACTTCACCCACAAGGAATGCACTAATGAAAGGCTACAATAGGATTTTATACTCAGAGTTCCCTGGAGGAACAAGAGCTATGCTTTTCCTATTTGAATTGAATGGCAAGAATAAAAACAGGTGGGGGCAGTGGAAGAAAGTCTCCTCTTGAACAAAAGGAGGGAGACAAGGCTGGGTTGGGCATGCTGGATCTGACCGGGCTGTGAGACAGGGATGAGGGTTAGGGGTGGACTCCCACAGCTCAGCTGCAGGCTGGGTGGTCCCTGTCAGAGCAGTAGCGTTCAGCATTAGGCTGCTATTAGCTGAGTCATTCTTTAATTTATGGGAGCAAGATAGGCCCCCAAAGCCCTAAATGACAACTAGGTAATAACCAGGAGTCCGGCACACCCTAAACTGTATTTTAATTTCCCCTTTTGTGACTCAAGAATGCAGCTGCCTCCTTTGCTGGAATAATAGTAACACACATGCTCTTGCATTTAAGCCAGTCAGGTGTTCACGGTGAATTCATGCAGCAGCAACAAATGTGAAATGCAGGTCTGATCTGCTGGGAGCATGGGCTCTGAGCAGGCACCTCCTTGGGGCTATCAGCAGCCTGAGTGAGACCTGAAACCCTCGTGAGCTGGCACTCGTGTCTCACCTAGCTCCTGGCTTCCTTAATTTGTTGCAGATGAGTAGCCTTCCTGAAGTCACCTGGCTACTCACCTGAGCTTGTGAGCTGAGCAGTGCAGGCAGGCAGGATCATCTGCTCCCACCCTGTGCTCCCTAAATGCGGGTTTCAGTCAGCTCGACTCGTGCAAACCCACTGACATGCCCCAAAGGAGAGAAACAGAAAAATGTGGTGAGGGTTTTTCAGACAATACTTTGAGTTTGAATTTATTTTAACATCTTCACGTTTAATGATGAAAAACAAGCAACAGAGGGATTATGTGGTGCTCAGATTTATGCATGCATTATAATTAGAAAATTAGTATGTACTGTACTTGTGAATTCAGCCAACAGAAGAAAACAGCTTGGATATATGCAACCGAAAATGACATGTATCCACTTGTATCTCAAAGCATAGGGGTTTTTGGGTTTTTTTTTTTTTTTTCCCTAATGTAGTGCAACCTGTCATGACCCAATTACATTCACTGGAGCCAGCACAAGCCAAGTAATAGTCCCATGTTTCCAGGCAGTAAATCAGTAAAAGGTCTTTTCACTCCTTATTCTTGCTAAAATTTTGCATGTAATATTTCACTTTTCACTAGAGAAGTTTAAGAAAAAGTAAAGCTTTTTTCTTTTTGTTTTTAACAATATAGTTACACAAAGTTAGAACGTGAGCAATGATCATGCTTAATGTTAAAAACAAATAGAGATAGACTTACCTATTTGCAGTTAGAGTGGTTTATTCTAAGCTGCTCCTCGCAGGCAGCAGTTCTGCAATGTAGTGAAATTAGTGTTTGTAAATGTTACTATAGTAACTGTATCTGTAGCCACAAGCTGGTAGACTTACATTTCTGGTTATCTGGTGAGCATCAAGGTATAACGGAAAGAAAAAGACGTGGTATTGTAAGGCAGCCATGCTCTTGAGGATTCAAGAAGAAACTGCAATAAAATTATTTGCTTCCTGACAACTTTCATCTTTGATTTTACTTTAATGGAAGTAATAAGTTCTCAGGCTTTTAAGGACCCTAAAGAAAGAGGTGAAAGAATAAGGTTGTTCAGCTAGACTGTGACCCTGTGAGCATTCACTTGTGCAGCTCCAGACATAAATGCCCACCGAGTGGCCTCAATGCACATCAGTGGAGTTATTCACCTGTGTGAAAGCAGTAGGTGTATTTTCAGAATCAAAACTGTAATTCATTACATGCAAGTGTGCAAACTTAGTATCATTAACTACCTGGTGATCTGGGGAAAAAAAAAAAAGGAAAAAACATACCGGGGGATATAAAGCTACAGCAACTCCCAGGAAAACTAGGAGTCTATGTTCAGGCATGGATATTAAGTGGTCCATTGAAGCTAGCGTGCTGTTCCAGATGCGCTCTTTGCTTGTAGCATTTGCTGCCGAGGAGGAGTCGTGGGAAAGCTGAAAGTGAAACTAAGCAAGAACAGTTTCATTTTCAAGTCCGAAAGCAGAAACCTAACCGGCATAAAGAAAATGCAAGCAAAGAGCTTCTTAGGTGGCTGCTAATATTCAGCGGCTATTTGCTTATTTTTAAACGTGATTCAGACACTTAAACAAAAATTTAAAAATAAAAGACGAAGGTAATTCTCTCCTAAATTTTAGAGAAGGTGGATTTTTTTATCACTTTTAATTTCCAGCTAAGCTTGAGGCTGCTACCGCCAAGGGCAGTGGCTCCTCCACCTTAAGCAGTCCGTCTTAAAGCGGCGGGGATGGCAGCAGCCATCTTACGGGTCGCTGTCACAGCCGCTGGAGCCCGCAGCCAGCCCCGGCCTCCGCCGACTCCCCGGGGAACCCCGGCTCCGGCGAGCCCGCGGCGGGGAATGGGGAGCAGGTCCCGACCGCCACCCCCATCAACACCCTGTCGATGTTAAAATCTCAGCAAAATAATAACATAAATAAGTAAATAGAGAACAACAACAGACCCCCTCGTTTCAAGAAATGCCGCATTTTATTCCATTCTGTTTTCCTATCATTTCATGAATACGCCAACTCGCCGTATAACACCGTGCTTGCAAATATCTCCAGGAGCTGCGAAGAGGAGACCGCAGGGTTCTGTCACCCACCCTTCCCCCCAAATACTACTTCGCACACACCTAGAGCTATTTTTGCTTTCCCCCTGCAAGGTGCCAAGGCCCTGTGCCTGCAAGAGCTCTCTCTGCGCTGGGACTCCCTTCCAAACTCACACTGCTACTTTGATACTTTAGCTTTACACATCAAAGAGCCGTAAATCCCACGCAAACGCCCAGCCTCAATCCCAACCCTTTAAACCGTGGAGCCGTAGTACGGAATTGCCATTTGTGGTTTCTCACGGCTCAGCCACGTTTTTACATACGTGCAACGGGGCAGAACCGCCTCACACCCGGTGCACTTGCTGCTGTGCACGGAGTGAACTCTCTGGGGCAGGACCATTTGCTTAATTGAACTTTCAATTAAAGGGTAATCCCTTTAAAACATAAACTGACCTGCTCTCAACACTTGTCTCTGGACACAGCAAAAAACCAAAACAAAAATCCAAGCCCACGAACCATGACACGAGGAACTGAGCAGAGAGTTTTTGAATTATCCCGTATTTCAAACTGACCCGTACTTTCACATTCAATTAGAAATCATCTGGGGAAAAAGACTGAACATTTTAAAGGTGGCCGCGAGTGCACAAGTGTGGGAAGGCAATAGTTAAGCCAAACAAAGTAGCGGCACCCTGAGGGGCGACAGTGGCTGCGGCAGCACCACGGGCTCACCGGGGTTCGGGAGCGCTCGGCACCGCCGGCGATGCCGCCTCTTTCCAGGGCAACTTTCCGCGCAGGCTCCCGGAGGGCCGGGATGGCTCCGTAGCGGCTCCGCAGGCAGCGGGTGCCGCCGCCGCCGCCCTTCCCGCGGGGGCGCCGCCCGCCCGCGCACCCCGCGCACCCCGC
>VYZT01013249.1:18165-63590 GCA_013400735.1 Pomatostomus ruficeps | reverse complement strand
AACATCCCGGCGGGCAGCGGGCGCCCTCTGCGCTGCCCGCAGGTCGCGGCCCCGGGCGGAGCGGCTCCAGCCCGGGCGTGGCGCCGGCCTCGCAGCGCGGAGCTCTTGACGCCGCAGAAGCCGCTGCCCCGACCTGGAGCTGGCACCGTCGCCAGCAGCTCTGGCAGAGGAGCGAAGGGGAGCGGCCTCCGCGCTTGGGAAAGTTGTGTCGGCGGCGGTCACGTAGCGCCGGGCCGGTGTCCGGTGTGTGGTGTCCGAGCGGACGGCGGGCTCCCCTGGCCACCTGCACCCTGCCCAGCGGGGCTCTCTGTTCCGTGTCTGCCCGGCGCTCGCATTCAGGAGTGCTGCTCCTTGTTTCCCATCACAAGCACTTTCTGTCCACCTGCAATTTTCTTCTTGTGAGGAGAGGCAGGACTTGCCTGTTTATTGTAGAGGGAGGGAGCTCGGTCAGAGCTGTCACTCCCGCCTTCGGAGCTCTGGCCACGGGCATTGTCGCCTGTGCTCAGAGCACGGGCCGCTGGCTGCGCTGCTGCTGCCAGGGCAATTTCTGGATGCACAGGGGGGCTGACATGTTTAGATTGGCAGTGCTGATGTCAGATCCTCTAACAGTGCTTTCATCAATCAGAGTAGCTGTTCGTGAGAAAAGTGCATCTTATTTTCTCTGTTCTCCTACTTGGGCAGATGTCAAGTGAAAGGCCAAGCTAACAAACGAGACGAAGCATCGCTGCATGGCTCTGAAGTCCTGTCTGGTGGTGCGAGGGGATTTAGCTGTGTGCTGAAGGGATGGCGCAATGCTGTCACGGGAGGGCAAATTACGGAAGCCACACACATTGCAATCTCTTAGCTGTTTCCAAATGTGCAGGCACCTACACTTCAGCATGCAAGATTACACCGGTGTCAATAAGGTTAAAGAGCAGCTGGTGCACTTGAACTTTGCAGCGCTCACTGTGGGCCAAGCAAAATGGTTTAAAGCTTTCGCAGTGCTGAGTCCCCTTTGCACCCCCATATTTTAATGTTACCAAGACTTGATAATAAATGAAGCTGGTTGTGAAGTGGGTTAGTTTTTCAAAGGCTGTTAGGGAAGTGTGCGTGTATTTGAATTGCTTTTTTCTTCTCTGCTTGGAGCTTTTTTTTTTCCTCTGCTGCACCTCCAGATGATGTTTTTGAGAGTGAAAGCCTTCTCCTGTGGTGCTCTGCCCCATAAAGCCTGCTGTGCTATAGAGAAGCCTTGTCTCCTCTGAAACCTTTTGCTTTTGGGGGGACTCACCGGCCTCTCTCTTGCAGGTGCTTTGTGGGAAGGGGGATGAATGCCATTTGGGAGGGGAGGAGGACATGTTGTGGCTCCTCTTTCCCTCTTGCAGGACTCTGGCGATGGGGTACAGAGCAGGAACAGCTCATGTTGTCAGTGCTCTGCTGGGGTGTCCTTGCTGGCCCTCGTCTGTGCCAAGTCTTGGATGCACATCCCATTGGTACTCCAGTGATGAATGGAGCAGGACCCACGGCCAGGGGGTCTTTCTCCTGCCAGGATGTAGGCACAGCTCCAGCATGAAACGCTGCTCTGTGTTCAGATTAAAATGCAAACCCTACCTTTGCTGTTCCACTTCTCTTCAGTAGTTCAGTGACAGGCAGCTTGCTTTCAGATCTCCTAACAGAAGCAAGTAGGCAGACTGGAAGCTCCTTGTGAGTTAACCAAGCAGCTTCTCCTGTGCGATAGTGGGAAGGATGGCACAGGGTGGAAGAATGTTTTCTTTTTCTTCCTGAACACCTGGCAGGTGCTCCAGAAGGACACTTCTTGGCTTGTAACATTCGTGGCTTGCTGGAAACTGTAGCCTGGAGAAGCTGGTTTGCCAACTGTAGCAGGGAAGAGTGTAACTTTGAACTTTCTATTACTTGTGGTTGCAACTTCTCTTCCACTGATTTTGCATTTAGGTGTGTGAGTGCGAAAGAGAGAGAGAAGGCAAACACTCGCACCGTCTCCGAAGGGGACATCTGTTTTCATTCAAGTAGTGACTATGCATGTATCTTATGTAAATCTTCACAGAACTGTACTAGTTGGAGTGCTAAAATATGTAATGGCATCCTTAACGTCAATCACCTTCTCCCACATAAGTTTCATTGCAAAATTCAGCATGCAGAATTTATTAGGAGCTTAACCTCAGAGATGTTTGGAGTAACAGAGTCAGGGAGCATCTGTCCACTAGGGATGAAGAGTCACAACAGCAGAAGGTGGCAAGGTCAGGGACTGTGCAGAGGGTGAGTCTCACTGCTGACAGCAGAAATGCCGAGCAGAAGAGAGTCAAAGCCACTGCTCTGGGGCAGGGTGCTTGGTCCCCAAGAGGGACCTCCTGGTCCTTCTTTTCAACCCATCCCTTTTCATCATGGGAAACATGGACAAAGGCTGCTGGTAAATGCATATTTGGCGTGCATGTATCCCGAGCAGAATGAGTCTGAAGTTTAGGGAGCTGCTGCTGAGACTAGACAAATGTGGGGTTTGGTTTTTTTCCTGCTAAAAGAACTGGACAGGAGAGTTGTAGCTGTTGAGCTGCTCCACTTGTTCCTCTGAGAGAAAAGTCAGGGTGGAAGGGATAGAACAGGCTCTTCTGAGTAAAAAACCTTCTTAAAAGCCCAAGTCTGAAGGAGGAGGGTGGCATTCTGAACAAGATATATAAAAGGAGTTGGTACAGTTTCCATGACTTTTGGAGGCACACAGTAGTGCTGTGTGCTGTGAGGGGTTTTGTGTTTGGCACTTGCTGTATCGGTGCGTGTATGAATGGCTGCATACATCATTTTGGTTTTGTCCACTGTGAAATTGAGCATTTGGCATGCGAGCTTGCAATACTTTATATAAAAGCAGCACTGTGTGACTTACACACATAAATATATTTAATGAAGATGTAGGAGGAAGTCTCCTCTGCATTTTTTTTCCCCTACTGGTTTACAGTATGTGAAAATACAACTCTCTATCCAGTCTCACTGGTAGCTTTTCTTGTAAACAAGGTGAAATATGTACTATTTTAGTACACTAAGTTTTCTATAAACTTGTTTATTTTTCATTATATGTACCTTACAGTAATGCCTGGCTGTTTATAAATATAATTAGAACCTGGGAGCCTAAGGCACTTGCACAAGGAATAGTACCTCCTTGAAGAAAGGCTTTTTGCTTTAGATAAGTAAAGTAGACAGAGTGAGAAGGGTTGTGATGAGATGACTTGGCCAAGGCCCAGCAGCAGGTGAGCAATGGGCAGATGTGGAAGTAAAATCCCAGTTCCAGGCTCCGGAGCAGCTGCTGATCCTTTTTTGAAGCACTTCTTCCCACTTCTCATTATAGAGTAACCTCTAGTTTTCCCACACATAAAAAAAAAAAAAAAAAAAGAGTTCATAAGGTAGACTTGTACCACTTTTTCCATAAAAAATATTTTCTTTCCTGATTTTTATGAGGCACGTTAAGATGAGGTCAATTTGGCCATGTTACTGCTGGACTCTGTATAGTGGGAGTACAGCTCCTTGAAGCTCAACCTGAAATGCATTTAGATTGTTTTCTGCAGAAATATATAGGAGACAAAGATGAACTCTAAAGCTTTCTTACCACTTTCATAGTGATCTGTTTTATAATGTCTTACAGGCCCCATTAAAACCTCTTCCTTTAAATGGGAAATCTACCATTAAGTTTAGAAGGTAGGAACTGGGTGCCTATTATTAATAAACGCTTTATATGGTAGCCTACTTCTCTTCTGCAAGTGAAACTTGAAAATGCAGGGAATAGAATAATTGGATCAATCAACAAATGAAGAACATGTCCTTTGAGCTGCCCACTGAACTGCTTATTTTGTATTGTTAGAGATAAATGGGTCAGCTAATTTCCTGATACGTATGAGTGGCTCTCCAAGTAGTGTCCAGCTGTCTAGTTGTTGGGTACTGGACATTTGAGTAGGAAAAATATACGACTTAAATTCATCAGTGTATTTATTATCCTTTATGTGACACGGTTTGATAAAGTCATCATTTTGAGCTTGCTGCTGGCAGGAAGAAACTTATAGGGTATTTTACACAGCTTTTGTGTCTTTGGGAGGAAGAATATGTTTCCTAGAGTAATTATACTTGCTGGAAATATAGAAGATCTGTAATGTTTTGTGTATAATCTGTTGAGACTCCTTTGCATCTCAATTACCAAATAGGGTAACCTGTATGATTTTAATTTGGAAAGAAAAATCCAGCACAACAGCTATTTGAAACTCAGTTTTAGAACTGTTGGGGTCTTTTATCTTAGAATTAAGTTAGCTTGAAGTTTGCACATTCTTAGGCTTATTTCACTATCTGAAAGGAGGAGGGATGTTTTAATCCATAGGTTATTGTGACATTCTTCATTTATTCATTATTATTTGGACAGCTGAAAGTCACCAAAAAGGGGCTGAGATAAGTGCAATGTTGTAACTTCCAGGTGCTTCCTTTTAAAGTAAAAATACTGACAGTTTGTGTAAAAATGTGCTGTATTTTTTCACTGTCCATTTTTGACCTATCAGTATGGGCCACACATAAAAGGAAACAGTAACTTTAGTTTGCCTAGACTTAGAGTTTTCACTGCCCAGAGCTACTGGGCAGTTCGATTTCTCCCATTCTAACACTCCACCAAACATGGAAGGAGTTAAAAAAAAAATGGCAACTGTGTCGTGCTGTGCAAAATGTACACAATTTCTGCACTGGGTTTCTTTTGTTTGTTTTGTGATTAGTTTTTTATTTTTTGTTTGTGGGAGGGGTGAGGCAACAGTGTGTAGTAGTTGTGTTTTATCACACTCATCCAATTCTATTAAGAACCACCAATGAAGGTGTGGTGCTCGTGATGCCTGGGCCTGCAAAGATGACAGTCATTATTTTGCAGGCCTCATTAGGGCAGAAGTCCCCACCATTCTACAGTGGATTTATCAAAGCTCTGCAGATGTCCCAGAAAAAAAGGCTTCAAGGACTGGATGTGCTAGTTCAAATACTTTCCTTCCTTCCCTCAAAACTGTTTTGATCTTAAATTAAGTTTTTGCAGAGGTGAAGTCATACTTTATTTTCTAATGAAAAGCAGATGAGTGACATTAAACAAAAAGGAAGAAAGGAAAAAGCTGAAGATAGTAAAAGAAAGGGTTGAATGAGCAAAATGCTGTGGAAGATTTAAAACCACTCAGCAATTTAAGCCACTGAGGAATGCACATTGCATATTCACTGCAAAATACTTACACTGTCAACATCTACAATGAAAGCTAAGTTTTAAAGAAGACCGTTTTAGGTTCTGTTTCCCCTTGGTTAACAGAACATTTATGCTGATTCTGGTGTTTTGTAGAGATTAATGAAAAAAACCCACTCTAGTGGTTGTTTGAGTAAGGTCTCTAGAATATTTCGAACAATACCAATTAACAGCTGTTGCAGAAAGATCTGGCGAGGAAATACCAACAAGAGCAGAAAAAAATTACCATTGAGCATGCTGGTTTTATTCTTCTGTGGGTGGGTTGATATTTATTTTTGTCAGTTTAACTGAGCTGTTATCACGATTCGTACATCTGTTTGCATCTTTGCTGTTAATTATGGTGTGACACTAAAGTTTGCATAGTTACTCACTGTTTATAGTTTTTTGGCTTGATAGTAAACATTGTTTGGTGAGCTTCTGTGACATACTGCTTCCACTCAGAGAAAAAAAAAATCTCAAAAGGCTTGTGCCTATTTTTAGGAGGGAGTTCTGGATATGCTTCAGTGTGGCATGATTTAAGGCAATTAATAATAAGCATGGTGATATGTCAGTAATTTACAGTGTTGAACATTTGTCCAGACAGCTGCATGGGAAGAGTCAAATCTTACTTCCCTGAAATAATACTCAGTCCTTTTTCTTGTTTGACAACTCCTTCACGATCGTCTCTTGCATTTTCTTTGGCAATAATTGCATTTTCATACTTTTTTTGTTGGTGGTGGTCTTGTTTACAGTTTCTCTATCCTCGTATTAAATGCAAAAACTTTCATGGCAACCTTGCCTTTCCCACAAAACAAATGTGTACAGTTTATTTGGCATTAGTTTTGCATTGAGATGCTAATGGAAAATCAGGGGTTTCATGTCCTCTCCCAGGTGCCCAGAGTCCTTGCAGCAGGGCAATCAGTGGTTTGCAGGTATCACTCAATCACGGATCTCTTTAGTCCAATAAACACTGAGGGCCTGTAGGGCTGGATGGCAGATACAGCTGGCTCAGAGCCTGGGAAACTGTAAGAGACACTTTCTGCCACAAAATTACACTGGGCTGCCTTCAGTTCTCTGCCAATCATATTACTTACAGAAAACACGGTAGAAAAAGTTGATAAGCTTCACCATAAATCTTTTCAGATTGCATTTTATGAGACTTGGAAAAAAATTGTTTTAATCTTCCCCTCGTTTCATTGTGGAGCCTCACTGATTTCACTTCATAAATGCATGGTTTGGCAGGCAGTCTGCACCCACTCAGTGAGTTTGGAGAGCCAGGAGGTTCAGGCAGTGCGGGTTGTCCCTTTTTCAAGGGAAGTATGTGGGAATAGTTTTGCTGGGCAGTTGCAGGTGGATTCCTGAGTCATCCTGGTGCCTCTGGCTACAGAAAATGCTGCTCACAGCCCTTGGTACCTGCCAGACTGCCCTGGGCCAGGCAGAGGCCATGGCACCCAGGGCCAGGAGCCCAGCTGGATAAATGTTTAAGCCTTAGGGATGGTAAAAACATCATGTGGTGCTCAGCAAACTGCAGGCAGCAGTTTGCTTGGTGCTCAGGTCGCTGAATATTGAAATAAGTTTAAAAGAAAAATTTACCAGCCATTTACAAAGTTGTCAGTGTTAGGAGCTGTCAAGCTGTGATCCTTTCTGCTTCTCCTGGGTTCTTCTTCCTTAGGTAGGATGGGATTTGGAAACTTAAAAGGAGAATGAAATAGGTTCCTGAAATAGATCACACTAAATGTATGCAGAATCAGTTTTGAAAAATGATACATTAGTGCTGCATATATTACCATCACAATTTTTCCTACTAAGATTGTTTCAGCCATAAATATTATGCAGCAATTGGCATACTTTCTTCACTGAGGTCTCGGCAGTGCAATTTCCTGAGTATCTTTTTACAACCCAGTGCACAGATATCTCTGAAGAGTAGAAAAGCAGGCTTTCCTTCCAATTAGATTTTCAAATAGGAGTATGAATGATGTTAGAATAACCAAAATCTTTTGGATATGCAGAAGAAAATCCCCTCCCGTAAAGCTGCTCTTTGGATAACTGGAGTCGGTACTTTGAACTTCTGAATTATTTGAGACACGATTACCAAAGTCACAACCTCTGCCTTCATGGTCTTCCCTTTTAGCTGCAGTCTATTGGTGGTTGTTTCACACTCAGCGAGCGTAAGTAAACTTTCCAGGGAAAGCAGCAGGTTGCAGTGGAAGTGTCAGTGTCTTTGACATCTGTTGCTTTTGTGGCCAAGCCTTCCTTGCCTTAAACAGCCTTCTCCAAGAGTATGTTTATTGTTTGGTTATTTCAGCATTAGTTAACCCTGCCTGGGTTGTCAGGAGCTTGGTTTCAGTTGTGTGGTTCCTTGATGCCAGTGGAGGTGATGAGGCAGTGACAAATGTGTTGCCTGTTAAATAACCTGTTCATGTTTAAATCATTAAATCTGTTTCAGTGGCAGGATCTGTAAATGTTGATATACTGGTGAATGTTTGAATACTTTTTTCTCTAGAGTGAGGGCTTTCTGTGAAGGAACTAGCCAGGGTTTACGTATTCTGCTTAACAAACTGTGTTAGTCTCTCAGTTTGGGATACTATTCTCTTTCTGATATTTCCAGAAAATAAGGGTTAGTAATGTGGTAGATAAAAATGCAAACCCAAATTAAACAATAGCAAAACACCCCAACCCCTCTCCTCAGCATCACTCCGCCTGCCAAAAGTAAAAAAGAAGCAACCTGTAACTCTTTTTATTGCTTTTGAAATAAAACAGTTTCAGCAAGTTCCTGCGTTTTACGGTGTTGATGGATACCCCTTTGCTTTGGTTTCAGGCCGAGGAATCGTGTAAGTGCAACGGCTGGAAGAACCCGAACCCGCCTGCCACGCCGCCGCGGGCCGAGCTGCAGCAGGCAGCGGTCAGCCTGGCCGAGCCCTGCCGCAGCTGCAGCCATGCACTGGGTGAGCTCTGCTCCTGTCCCCCCACCCTCTGTGCGCCCACAACCCAAGAGTTCCCGGCAAGGTGCCATGACAAGGCCTAGAAATGGGAATTATGGTTAGATGTGAATGTCAATAACTTAGATAAAATATGTTTAATATTAAAAAAAAATATGTTTAATGTGGAAACATCCTAAAATTAGTTTTAAAGAAGTTCAGCTAAGGTAGAACTTCTAACAACAATGGCGTTCAAAGCTGTTAAAATGCAGAAGCACCATTAAGCTACCCATAACAATTTTAATACTTTGTGTTACATTTGCCTTAACCTCACAGGGTTTTATCTGTCAGCTGCCTTAGTTACAAGGCGAATGACTCTCTCCTGTAGGCTGTATTATGTTTCCTTACTTTAGAAGAAAGTATAAAATATTCTTGAACATTGCTAAAGCACGTACTCCTACCTACAAAAAGAACTGTGTGTTTTCTGTGTCACAGCAAATAAAACCAGGGTTTTACATCTTAGAATGGTCGAAGTTATTGTGCAGATAGCTTGCATGTCTTGGAAGCAACTGCTCAAAATCCTCTGTTAAATACTGTTGTGGTTTTTGGTTTTGTTTTTCAGACATAGAAGAAATAAAAATTTGTTATACACATAGCCTGAAAACCAGTGTTGAATCACTGTATTATTATTTTAAGAATTTATACTTATCCAAAATAAAAGCTGATGGCTGTTTCTGTAAATATCAGACTCACAAAAGAGTTCAAGTTGGAAGGGACCTTTTGAAGATCATCTGGTCCAGCCCCCCTGCAATCAGTATCAGGGATATTTTCTGTTAGATTGGGTTGCTCTGAGCCCCATCCAACTTGAACTTGAATGTTTCCAGGGATGGGGCATCCATCACCTCTCTGGGCAGCTTGTTTCAGTATTCTACAACCTTCACTGTAAAAAAACCTTTCTCTGATATCTACTCTAAACCTGCTCTCAGGTTAAAGATGCCATCCCTTGTCCTGTCACTACATGTCCTTGAAAAAGTCCCCGTTTGGCTTTCTTGTGGGCCACCTTTGGGTCCTGGAAGGCTGCTCTAAGCTCTCCCTGGAGCCTTCCCCCGGAGCCTTCTCCAGTCAGAACAACCCCACACTCTCAGCCTGTCTTCATAGGAGACGTGCTCCAGCCCTCAGATCACCTTCATTGCCCTCCTATGGACTTGCTCCAGCATAGATCCATGTCCTTCTTAGCAAATATTGAATAAAAATTCAGCTAAAATAAAATTCAGAACTAACTGAAAAGAAGCAGTTGCTATTTAATTTTTGTTGCTTCCCAAAACTTAGGACAATGAAATAAAAAAAAAGAGAAATCTAAAACCTTCACAATAGATCATTTATTATTTTACTTTTGAAAAAAAAATTGTACTTTGAATGGAATACTTTTTTTTTTTTTAAATGGGATTTATTTCTATTTCTGCTGTCTTCTTTTTTATGCTCTCATTACATGTGATTAATTTCTAGGCTTTTCAGCAGGATTTTTTCCTGATATTCCCAGTCTCTGGGTTTGCTTGCAGGAGAAGATTAACAAATACACAGTATTACAGAAAATTCAGTCACTTTAGCCAAGTTAGTTTCAACTTTTCATCACACAACTTCTCTGTGCTGCTTCTGTTTATGTAATTAGGGTGGATTGTGTTACCCATCCCTTTCAATCCTGGCCTTGGAAGAAAGCGCTTTTTCTTTTTTTCTTTTTTTTTTTTTCAAACTTGCAAGATGTTCCTGTCAGTTCTCTGTTCTTCAGCAAAATTTGTGGATGCTTTGTATTTTGTAGAAGAACTCGGCTCTTCTAAAGGCTGGGCATGGTTTTGGTCTATTAAAAAATATGAAATCACTCTTCAGCTTGGGAGCCAGAGGAAACCAGTACTGTGAAACCAGTAGAAGTATTTTATGAAGAAGCTGTATTTTTATTTACTGCTCTTTTTAGAAAAGGCTTCTTCTGACTGCAGCTAATAAGGAAGATATTTAATTTAAAATAACTGAAATGAGTTGCTGTGTGCTTCCTCATACTACTGGAAAAAATATGTCTTTCAGCGGTGTTTTCCAAGATAATTTTCCTATTCATCTTCTCTAAATCAGTGTGTTTCTGCTGAATACTTTTAAAACCAGATTTACCACAAGATGTGTGGGCTTTACATTAGCTTTTCTTCTCCTCAGAAAGCCATTGAAGTAGCAATGTAAAAATTCCTGTAGTGGTTAAAACTGTACCTGATGTAAAATACAGGATTTGTTTTTCTTTTCTAAAATATATTATTTTCATCCAGAGGTAATCCTAGATACTAGTCTTGCTTGAGATGTCTCCTTTTTGGGGGTGTGGTTTGATCTTCAAGCCAGTGCAGCTTTTGGTGCATAAATCTATTTGGTTGGGTGTATTATCTTCTATTTACCTACAACTTATATTTGTCTTTTTGGTGCTCAGCCTCACAGTTTGGTTCAACACAGCTGTTTTAATGAATGTTTCTTTTATTTGGGTGATATGTTTTCGAACTCTGTGGCTGGATTAGATGCTGGGAGAATTCACAGTCCACCAGCACATGACCAGGTGTTGCATAGTCAGAGCCTCTTTTCTATTTGATTGTTTCTCCTGTGTTGCAGGGTGCATTTTTTAACTGGTAAACATTTTCAGTCCTGAATCACTTTTAAAACTAGTTAATTAATATGCTAATACACTGTATCACATTCAGTCTCTTTTTTTTTTCCCCAGCACTGCCTTCAGTTCCTGCTACGCACGTTCACATAGCATATTTGGGGATTTCTTGGTTTGCCTGTCCAGTGTACATTACTAGTATTTTGAGATAGACTGTGCCCACATTCCTTGTTAATCTATTTTTTTTACTGTTCCTAATTTGTACACTTCAGTACTTGCTTGCTGAAGTTGCAGGCCTTCCTATCAGTGAGCCTTGTTCTTTCTGCTTGCTTTTTTCTGCATGCTGTAGCAACCTGTACATGTGATATTTAAATTCTTTTTTCAGGCATAATAGCAACAGGAGAAGGGTGTACCAGTTGGTCAGTGCGTGTGATTGGGACTGTGTAACTCTAGTTAAGAGTGATGCAGTATTTGATGTCCCTGTACTAAAGCTTTAATTTTACTAAAACGTTTACTAATGGCCTTAGAGCTTGGGAATGAGCTGTGAACATCTGAAGAAAGACAGTTTGTTGGGCTATTGTATAAACATTGGCGTCTCTTTGGTAAATACGTGTTGGTAACACACTTAACTTTTAGATTCACAGTATGGGTAATAATTCTCTAGTTTAATAAAATGTTTAAACACGGCCACTAAGCAGTCGAGGTTCAGTATTGTTATGGAAACGGCACGGAAATGGCTTCTTATGCTGATGTTTTATTCATTTGTTAGTTGAATGCAAGGTTTCTTTAGTATGTTATCAGTTTCTAATGCAGAGCTCCTCTAGGAGGGTATTTATTACTTGCAAACCATCAGGTCAGACAGCTGGGAATATTAACCCTTCATACCTGTCTTAAGGGCAGAAATTAAATCTTTTATTCTACCCAGAATAGTGACTCTTTATCCTCAAAGGAAGCTCATGGTGGCCATGTGCCTGATACACTATGTTATAAATTTTCATTTAAGTGGAAACAGTTGCTGGTGTATTTTTAAAGTTCTGAACTACAGGGTACTTTTTACTCGAAGCTGAACAGAGATATTGAATTTAAATGTTTTGGTATCATACTAAACTTCTCAAAACAAACCGTCTTTGCTGGGTGGCCAATAAATGTGATCGTTTTCAAGTCAAGTGTTATTTTTCCTCACTAACTCCCCAACTAAGGAGTCAGATTTCCGTTGAAAAAATATGATAATCCTAAGAAGTAAATATAGATAAAATTTATTAAAATATAAAAAGCTAATATACCCAAACTTTAAAGTATTTTCCTCTTTCTTTGAAAGGATAATTTCTTGTCCTTTCAGAGGAAAGGATATGCATACTATCTACCTTGGCCTGGAGTCAGCGAAGATCACTGCTTTTTGTAATGCAAATATCTTCTTTCAGGGAGTTGACGTTTTGTTTTACACTCCCTTCCTTCTTCCCGGGGCCCGTTGTTCAAACCAGCTTGAAATGAATGTTCCTCTTTACAGAGAGAAACCTCAAGCTTTTGAAAATTACAGATGTGGAACTGTATTTACTTTTGGAGATGATAAAAGGGAGTTTGTCACTTGGAAATTGCGATGTGTGTAAACATCTGAACAAATGAGCATGTACAGTCTGCAAAATCTCTGTTAATATAGTGTGCACAAAGCAGAGTTTCATCTTACATGATATGAAAGTAAGAGACTTAGCCAGTAATGCCCAGTTTAAAACAAAAAGCCGTTTTTCAGAATGGTTTTTTTTTTTACTCTTCATAAAATAAGGTGCTGCTTACATCTGGATTACATAATTTATGGAAATTATGGATTTATTTTCTTAAGTCAAGAAACCTTGTCTCAAAGGCATAGCTCTAGGACAAAAATGTATGTAGTTAGTTATACAGTGCAATATATTAATACAAGCAGGACTTGTGTAGTGTGCTTTAAGTGTTAACAGATGATGTCATTCCAACCAGAACTGTGGAAGTGACCACCCCTGGTCAACCTTTGCAAACTGCTCTGGTGTGACACAGGCTTCGGTTACCTCTGATAAGATGTGTTCTGTGTAAGTGGGGTGTCACAGGATCAGTGCCTTTACAGTGCAGGCCTAGCTGGAGATCTCCTGGGCTATGGTTGTGCCGTGGGTTCTCTCAGTAGGCTCTTACAAGTTTGGGTTTTTGTTTTGTTCAGCTGCTCATGTTTCTCACCTGGAGAATGTGTCTGAAGAAGAAATGAATAGGCTCCTGGGGATTGTATTGGATGTGGAGTATCTGTTCACCTGTGTCCACAAAGAAGAAGATGCGGACACCAAGCAAGTTTATTTCTACCTGTTCAAAGTAAGCGGAACTTGTGGAGTATCTTCTCAGATTCTTCACTTTCTCGCATATAAGCCAATTTCACTGCCCCTCGGGCATGGATTGACTTTTTCTGCCGAGGCAGTTTTTCTCTAGGATGATGCTCTACTGAGGAACTGTGGGCTGGACATTCTGGTACTTGCAGTGTACTGATTCTTATTCCAAAAGTCATCCACATGGTTGAGGATCTGACCCTGAGTCCCATCTATAAACTGTGCAGCCCTCTTCACTGACATACCAGGAAAAGTCAGTTGACATGAATGGTAACTTAGCTGCCTGCATTTCCTCAGAGAAGCCTCTTGTACGCATTTCAGAGAAGGTGATTTCACAGTGAAGTTTAGTAATTGCAAATTCAGATGATTAAACGAGCAGATGATAGCCAGGAGAATTTCAACACTGCTCACAGTGTGTTGTGCCCTTGTGACTTCCATGGACTCTATGGGTAAAATACACTAATTTTTAAAAACTTGTGTATTTTTAACAGCTTTTGAGGAAGTGCATTCTACAGATGGGAAAACCTGTAGTAGAAGGATCTTTGGAAAGCCCCCCATTTGAGAAACCCAGCATTGAACAGGTAAAGAGTCAGAATGTGGGTTTGGTTGGTACGTGGTGGGGTTTTATTTGTTGTTGTTTATTTATATATTTATTTTTAATTTGGTGGGTATTTGGGGGCTTTGTTTGGGGACTTTTTGTGGTTTGTTTTCTTTTCGTAAATGTAGGCACTGGTTTTGAAAATGGCATTTTAGGCACTTTGCAGATGTTTCTGTGTTCTGCTTAGGACAAGATAGTGGCTATAGGAGATTGCTGTTGCTTCTCCTTTTAGTGTTCATACAATAGTTACATTATTTGACTTCTGTCATCATTTGTCTTATGCTTTAATGAAACTGACTTTTTTGTGGGTGTAGAGAAATAACTTGAAATGCAACTTTTATGTGGGCAGTTCTAATCTTTCTTTGTTTCAAGTGATGAAAAACGCTGTTGAAGTTTTGAAATCTAATATTAAAATGACACTTGTCATCTGCATATCAAGAAAAATGTTACAGTCCAATCCAGTGAGATCATAGCCTTTTCTTTCAAAGGGTACACAGGAAAAAAACAAAGCTGAAACCCAAGCATAATTGAGGCTTTTGTAACTCTCAGTAGATAAAGAACATATGACAAATTCAGTTGTTGGTTAAGCAAGCTCCCAGGAATGCACTTCTGGCAGACAAGTGGGCCCATTAACTCCAGTGAGACTGTGCAGAGGCTCACATACCTCGCTGAAACAGGAGCTTGATGTTTTCCCATCAGTGGCTGAATGGATGTTCTATTGTTAAACAGGATATTTTAAATGTGAAGGCTGTTATGTGCAGTAATTATTTCTTTGCAGCTTTCACTTCTTATCATTTAGGAAGATCAAACCACTTTATTGCTGAATTTCTGAGAAGCCTTCACTTTAAGTTCTCCTTTAGTTTCAGTATGAACAGAGGTGTATATGTAATCTCCCTAGGCTCCTAATCCTTAAAATACACTATTAAAAAGGTTTTGTACAATGCAATTTTCTGTCAAATTCTTCATAATGTTCAAGTTGCTTAAGAAAATAAAGCATAGAGATTAAGGGTAATTCTTCTTACAGCGTATTTTGAAATAATTTTCCCTTTAAAAAAGACCTATATTTTTAATTCTGTTTGTAGCAGCTCAGCAACTCACTCAAACAAAATTATTTGCTAAGCACCAGCATTATAATGGATTTATAAAATATATGTGTTGCAGCACTTTTAGTCACACACTTTAATCATGTTCAGTAGATTTTTCTTCAAACTGGACAGTATCCAAAGTGCCATGAGGAGACAGCATTGTGAAGTATTAAGACTTCTTGAAGAAATAATATGATTTGTAGACATAAACCTAAGTAGAAGACCATAAGCCCTAATCTATTATTGAAGAGTAGCTGGAGAGTTTTGGGGATGATAGTTGATTTAAGTATAGATGGAAGCCTACCAGAACTTTCTCTGCTTGCTGAATTTGAGAAGAAAGGATAAAAGGGATATTTTTCTTCTTTCTGTTTACATCAGCTGCTGACAGTAGGTTAAAAATACCTGGTTGTACCTTCTGGTGTGTACACAGGTACCAGCCTGTGGCAGCTACATGTGTAGCTAAGCAAGGAGTTCACGGTCTCCAGTATTTCTTTTCTTTCCCATGCAGTGCAAGTTCATAACAAACATAAAGTGAGGCATGTTTGAGGACACACCTATTAAAATTATGGCTACATTATTAAACAGAATTTTCTTACTTTTTTAAGGGTGTGAATAATTTTGTGCAGTACAAATTCAGCCACTTACCCTCGAAGGAAAGGCAAACCATAGTGGAGCTGGCTAAAATGTTTCTGAACCGCATTAACTACTGGCACCTGGAGACACCTTCTCAGCGAAGACTAAGATCACCCAACGATGATATTGCAGGGTATAAAGTGAATTATACCAGGTAATGCTGCTTTTGCTTGTTAGGAGTCTTCCTTACAAATAGGGCATGTACAAACTTCAGGAATACACCAGTATCTTTATGGCATAGGTGGCCCTTGCAGAATTCTTGCAGCCATGGATTTAATGTGAAGACCTAAGGGTTTTAGTGAGACTATATCAGTTTCACATGCATCCTTGTGTCTTGAGAGATGTGCTTTATCAGCCAAGAACAGGGAGTAGAGGCTGGAGCACTTGTATCTAACAATGCTTTTGCAAGTTCTGTGTTCATGAAGTGCTCTCAGTCTCCTCAAGATACAAGCCTCATGTAAGATCCCTATTTATTATTCATCTTAGAAAAGGAGGGAAGATAACGTTAAGCATTGTAAAGCATCACTGCTTGAAACCAAATCACAGAGGAGTTGAAAAATCAAACTAATTTTGTGAGTGCTTGAATGCTAAACGAGGAACAGATATTAGTAGGTTCCTTAAAATTATAGTTCTTGTTATGAGCTTTTAATGCGTTGTTAGAATTCAAAGGGATAACTTAGTCGCTGGAGGAAGAAGAGCTAGGATAAAAAGACGTGTCTATTTATTTTCTTTTTCTCACAAGAGTAGTGCAATGCCTTCTTCAGTGAGCACAGTGAGAGCAGTCAAGGGTCCTGCCCGTGCAGGCAGCAGGTAGTTACCCTCTGCCAGCTCCCTGTTCTCAGGAGCGGCCCGGCCACCTCTGCTGGCTGAGGATAAGCACCACCTTCTGGCTGCTTTCCTGGTGGCCTTGCCTCTGGCACACCTCCTCTCCATGGAGAACAGCAAATCCTGGTGTGAGCTGAGACTCTGGCTAGTGACAGAGCAGAATGCACCGTGTCTGTGTCTGACTCAGATGTCCTGTCACCTTGAATAAGTGGCATAAAGGACGGTTATAATCCATGGTGCTCCTAAGACCATGTTTGGTGGGTGTTTGACCTCCATTTGTTTGTGATAATGAGTGTCAGCCAGGGGTGGTAGGAGTTAACTCTTATTAGGAATCAATAGCTGTGTTTCTGGTTGGTGGCTTTTGTTGTTAATTATTTTGTCATTTGTGCTTTCTCAAACCGTCCTGCCCACAGTCCCTAAGGTTCCCCCTGGCCCAGAGTGCCCCTCCCATCAGATTTAACCTGTCATTGTGAGCTTCTCTCCTCTGTGTTGTCTGAGGCATTGCTCCAGGTACTGCTGTGCACCATGGGCACACCTGAACTTTTGCAGTCAATTCGTTTGAGGACCTGAGGATTTGAATGGAACTGTATCAGAGTTTCACATGCATTCCTGTGTTTTGAGAGCTGTGCTTTATCAGCCAAGAACAGGGAGTAGAACTGTGAACAACTCTATCTCACAGCTCTTTTGCAACTCATGTTTGCATAGATTAAGGCACAAGAGTTTTGGAGTTTTGAGACAGGCCGTGCTTTGGGTCTGGGTAAGGAAATGTGTGCAGGATCCAGCAGAGTATGTTTGCATCCAGTTCCTAATATTTTCTTTTCATTGCTGGAGTTTTCATAATGGTTGTGGTCTGATTCTGCTCCAGATACCAGTGACAGTTCAGTTACAGATATCAAAATCTTGTTTATAAGATTAACAGATATTGTGACCTACATTGGCAGTGTACTCCTGAATTATCTCTTTGGTGCCATAATCCCTTTTCCTAGAAAAGAAACATGACATGCTGTAATTTTCCTGAATGCAAAGCTTGTTATGGATGGCGATGCTGGTAATCGAAGAGCAACAAGCCAGAGTATAATGGGAAGAATCCAACTGGTGGGAGACCAGGGCGGGAGTCCAGTTGGATTGGGATGGAGCTTGTTAAAAGTGTCACCCATTTTGCCTCTATGTGGGGAAAGGTAGAAGTTTAGAGGATAAAAGAGGCTATGCTAAGGGTCTTTGGAGTCAGTGGCAGGAGATGTGTGAGGCTGAATGAATGAGCTGTGGAGACAATCCCTGACATCAACATGAATTTTCTGTAATCTATTATTATTGTCTGGAACAAGAGCACTTTGTGGAAACTAGACTGCAGAGAAAAAGAATATATGGAGACTTAAAAGTAATTGGTTGCCATTTCTTTAAAATACTGGGCAATGTAAATGCTGCTTAGCTCTGTCCAGCCTTGCAGTGGAACTGATTTGTATGGTCATAGAGCTCTCAGCTGCATTAAAAATGATGTGGGTAGTGGTTTTATTGCATTATTCACATATGTTAGATGGTGATAATTATTTGGCTTTTTTCCTCTTTACAGGTGGCTTTGTTATTGCAATGTCCCTCAGTTTTGTGACAGTCTACCTCGGTATGAAACCACCCAGGTTTTTGGTAGGACATTGCTTCGCTCTGTTTTTACTGTAATGAGGCGACAACTGCTGGAGCAAGCCAGGCAAGAAAAAGACAAGCTTCCTCAAGAAAAACGAACACTAATCCTCACTCATTTTCCAAAGTAAGGGGTCACAGTGTGCCTGCATTCAAAGTTAATCAGCAACTTTGTTGTGGAGAGGGAGAAATTGCCCACACCTTAAAATAATTAATCTTTTCATTCAGAAGCAACTAGATACTGCAGCTTTCTTTACTGCCATAATGTAGTATATTTTATGTACACAATTGCTTGCTTTGCTTTGTCCTAGGACTTACTTTATGAAAAAGATTATTCATATTGCTGGGGGATTGTGCTTTTTGCCTATTAGCAGGTATTGTAGGTCAATTACTTTTTTTTTCTGTAATCTTTGGAAACAATGCATGTCCAGACTTCCAGAAACATGCTGGCATCTGCTTTGGTGATGAACCATTACAAAAAAAAAGAGGGGGGAGTGGGATGTTGCACAGAGTTGATAAGAATTTCAGTTTAATTCAACATTGTAATAGTGAACAAAGTAGTCACCCCACTCCCAGAAGAGATGGGTTTATTAGAGAGGAGTCAGTATCAAACTGCATCAGTGAATCCTAAACTCATAAATTTCACACTGACTATCCTTTCCAGTACTGGAATGTCAGTGATGATCTCTCACAATGAAAGAGCAATAATTACATATTGGGTTATGTGGGAGAATGACTTGTCTTGAAACATGCTCAACTTGGACAGTCCTTAATTTCAAACATTTTACTCATGTCAAAGAGGAGTGGTGATGGTGACAGGATCACGCATTGTAATGAACTCTTGTTAAAGTAGTGTATCACTTGAAAAATATCCTTGTTTTATGAGGGTAGCTCGGTTCTCCAAGTCATACTTTAAAAGCCTGTCCCTCCTAACAAACCTACAGAAGACCTAGTGGCACTGCTGCTATCTGTGCAAGCTGCTGTGTTGGGACAGAAGATGGGTTAGAGCTCAGGGGAATGAAAAACAACATGAGCTTTACTAAGCTGAGTAGAGCCAGAAGTTGTTGCTTCTACTTTTATTAATAGTTTATTTTACTGCTTTGAAAAATGTACACTGTTTTTGGGCTGGACTGTTATGGATACAGGAATATTTGTGCATATCTGGAAACAGGATCATGATCTGGCCCTGAAATAGGTATAAAGAAGGATTTAACACCCCATTGATACAAGGAGCAGATTTGTGGAAGAAGTAGGTGTGCATATGCCCCTGTTTTCCCTGCCTTTTAAAGCCTTTTGCAGTAATTTGAAAAGCATTATTCGCTGCAGTTCCTTTTGATATCCTTCTGGGGAAAAAAAGACAATTACTGTTTGCAGATGATCTGTG
Source organism: Pomatostomus ruficeps (assembly GCA_013400735.1). Lineage (NCBI taxonomy): Eukaryota > Metazoa > Chordata > Aves > Passeriformes > Timaliidae > Pomatostomus > Pomatostomus ruficeps. The sequence goes on along the minus strand of VYZT01013249.1, from coordinate 44,335 downwards.
GGAAACATGAATAACGTTTTAAATCTTTCATGGGCTGTACTTGTCTACAGCCTTTGTCTGTCCTCTGGCATTGTGCTGAGTGAGCCCTGCAGAGGACCTGTGTCTCACAGCATGGAGCCTGGCACTGGCACAGGGCTCCCGTCTGCCCTGGACTCCCCTTCTGGGCAAAGGGAGCGCCCACGGGTTGTGTCTGTGCATACCTGGGAAGTGGTCACTAATGTGGCTGAATGCAGAGCTTCTGTGCTGCCTGTAAATGGAGCTTTGGCTGAAGTTGGATTTGTCCTTCTGCTCTGTCGCAGATGGTCAAGTCACCGTTACAAACTTTTTAGCCATTGTCAGCGGTACAGACAGCAGCAAACACTGCACATTGCTTAGGTATGGCTGTCCTATATATACAGTCCAAGAGTCTGACTTGATCCTGAAAATCCCTATCCTGCTTAAGAAAGTTTTGCTCAACAGTCCTGTTGGTTTCAGCTGAACAGTTTCTATACATATAGATGACTCCAGAGAGCAGAAATGTGCCGTGTCAACTTATGGTCTGAAAACCCATTTTGTGTAACACAGGATAAGCAGCTGGCTTGCTGCTGAGAGGGAATTGGTGTATTAGCCCTGAGAAGGTGAGCTTGCTGGATGGTCTGATCTGGGGAATATAATAATGCTAAGAGAGGCTTAAAATCATGCTGTGTCTGTAACTGCACCAAAGTAAGGTTAAAAATACCATTATGCAAGCACAAACATGCAATTAAATGGTACAGTAGGACACTTCTGAAAAGGAATGAAATATCTTCCTAAGAGCATTGTTAGTAACACTGGGATTTCATAAAAGACAGGAAGCAAGTGCATCTGCAAAACACTGGTTTATCAAAACAGACAGATTTTGCCATCATGGTATAACATCAGTCAACTCATAATGGTGGAGTTCTGTTCTGTAAAAGTAGTTTGTAACTGTCTTCTTCTGCACTTGCAAATTAGATAAATATTGCTTGTAATCAGAGGTAAGGTTTTGTAAGTGAAAGCACTCTACTGAATTATGATACTTCATGTCTACTCTGACTTTTTTTGTGTGTGTTCTTTTTTTTAATATAATTGGCCAACAGCATTTTCTTACTGACTTAGTAAATGTTTTTAATTTAAAACATTGCAAGTGCTTATTTTGAAAAAGAACCTGTTTGGAATGATACCATGCAGTTGACATTTTGCCTGGTGTTGTGCCTAGGTTTCTGTCTATGCTGGAAGAAGAAGTGTACAGTCAGAATTCTCCCATTTGGGATCAGGATTTCATGGTGTCTAGTTCCCGAACTGGCCAGCTGGGAATCCAAACAGGTAATTTGCATTTAGTGATGGGTAACATAAATGAAAAACGCATGATTTAGGACTAATGTGGGGCTTTTAAAAAAAATATTAGAGAGAGAGATGTTAGTCTGTGACCTTTTAAAATAATAGTTTCATTCTCTTAATTGGTGAAACAGCTTTTCCCTTTATTGAGTTTGATTTGTCCAACCAGTCTTAGAGCACTGTTAAAGAGGACAGCTGAAGCTGAATGATGAGATTTTGCTTTTCAATAGAGCCCTACAAAAAACCTTTTCATGAAGCTAAATGCCAGCAGGCTTGGCAGGTATGTGAAGGAAGTTTGTTTTCTTAGTTTCTGCTCAGTACTGCAAAATAATAAAGCCTGATGTTGGCAATAATTTATCCAGCAATCCCTCCTTAGGTAGAATTTAGTTTAGAAAACTACACTGAGATAAAGCTTTGATGTCTCTACTTGTGAACTGGTGGCATTGCTCTGTTGCACAGTGCTCACTGTTACTTTCTGGGTGGTGGCTGTCCATCTTTGTGACAGTCCTTCTGTCAGCACTAGAATGGGTTCTATGACCTGATTTTTTTGTCTTTGTTGTTTATGCCATTGCAGTTATCAGTCCACCTCCTGTTGCAAGATCTGTTGCATACAGTGCAAGTCCTTCATCTCTGGAGCAGTCCAACAGTGGGAATATGAGTCCAGCCTGTAAAGTTTCTTCTGCCCTTGACCCAAACTTAGGTAATGGAGAAGGAGCCTTGCCTTTTGGCTTCTGTTGATATTATCAGTAGCTGCAGGGTATGGTAACCTTTGCCTTCACTCTGCATTAGCACACTTGAGGTGTTTTTGCTGAAAGATGTGCACACACATACCCTTTTTGTGCACTGTGGTAATGTTTAACTAACAGAATTGGCAACAGTATTTGCAAAAAAACCAATTGGGTTGTTTGAATTAAATTAAAATGGGGAATGGTCTGCTGGTGTCAGAGGTTTTTGAAAAATACTTTTCTTGGAGTACGTCTATTATAAGCCATGAGAAAAGTTTTCATTTAAATAATGGCAGAGTAAAAGGGGCCATCACATTTGGGTTTTTTAATCTATCAAGATACTGAAAGTGCATACATTTGAGCAGTAAAGAAAAACATACACACCGACCAGGTTAAATTTAAAACCTGAATGAGATTAAAAAAGAAAAAAAGCTTGTAAGAAAAAAGATCAGTGAAAGCATAAATTCTCCTACTAACTCCTTTTTTCAAACACCTGAGGATTAATGAGCCCGTCTAGAGGGGTTATAGGTCAGAGAGATGATCCCAAGCTTATGTAAAGCAAATCCTCAAGGAAGGAGAAAAACCGAAACCAAAGTGAATTTTTAGTCTCAGTGTTCACTACAGGGAAACTTAAGGCAGCTCCTAAACTGCAGTTTTCCTTCAGGTCATTTCTCAGCCTGTCCCTCAGAAGTGGGAATGAGCAGGGTGATGAGTGGGATAATCCTGAGCTAGCATCTGGCTCTCTGTTGCTGTACCTCTGCTAGTCCTTGGTGGACTTTTCTTTCATGAATTTAACTGGTTGCTTTTGCTATATAATACACATGGCTCTGCAATTAGTAGGGCAGTTAATAATTAACTTGGTATATTTTGATTTGGAAACTTTATATGGATTTTCAAATATGTATGACACATCAGACTGTACGTGCTGCTTGGTTTATAGAAAAGGTGAAAGAAATGTATGATGGATACTTAGTTCCAGTGAATCCTAAAATGGGGATCTCTTGTTAGCCAGAAATATGCACTGCAATTTGTGTATTGAGCACTGACCTTCCAAGACAGCTGCACAGAGGTTCCATGCAGAGGATTTTGAAGTAAAAAGAAAAAGCAAATAGTTTAACTGTGAATTTACAGAGGTGTAGTGGAAGGAGAGGTATATTTATCTTGCTTCATGCTAATACCCCAGTGCAAAACCAAAATTGAGAAGTGATAAATATTTCTGATTTCATTTACTTCTCTTTCTCCTTGTCTATGGGGATAAAATGAAAGAATGTAACAGAAGTGCTAGACTTAACAGTGCTAGTCTGTGAAAGTTTGGTTATTTCTAATTTGTCTGAGTTTTGTTTTATAGGGGAAAAGAGAAAAAATAGTGAACCCTATTCTCTGGAGGATTCTAAAAGACCAAGGGTTGTAGGAGATATTCCTATTGAGTTAATCAATGAAGTAATGTCAACAATTACAGATCCGGCAGCAATGCTTGGGCCAGAGGTGAGATACAGGCTGGGTGTTGCAAGTGGTCTGTTTGTAAACGGTCTGTTTTTAGTAAATGTTCCACATGGATAGAATGTGATAAGCTGAGAGTCCTGTCAAGAGAAATAGACTTCGAAAGAGTATGATTAAGTTAACAAAAAAATATTTGTGAAATATTTTCATTTAACATGAAAAGTAGTTCTACAGATTTTTAATGCATTGTGTACAGTTAGCAAAGAGACTTGTAAAGTAGCGATAGTAAAAAGAGAGATCTGAGGTTATCCTGGAAGGTACTTCTGTTACAGAAGAGTTCCAGAGTATGCTTCTCATTGTTAAGCACAGATACAGCTCATAAGGTTAAATGGAGTTCAAATACTGTAGCAGCATGAAAGATCCAAAGTTAAAACCTCTCTCTGTAGAGATCAGCAGAAACTGATCTAAACAGTTATTTGCTCTGTCTTCCCCAGTTGCTCTTTTTTTCGTCTGGAAGAGAAAAACAAACAGAATTGCGGAATTGTGCCATGTACAGAATTGCACTTTTTTTTCCCCCTTGGCTGGCTTTTCCTCCTTCTGTTCTCTCTGCCAGGCTATGTTTTGCCAGCAGCTCATTTGCCAAGATTTAGCTAGAAACTGCTGAAGATTTGGAACCACCTACATTTCTTATTCAAACTATGTACTGTGACTGATAGCTCTGCATATTACAAATGCTGTGCCAGCCTGGCTGTTGGGGCTGGCAGTGACTAGAAACCCAGCAGCCAAACCTTGCTCAAAAAAGTAAACAGTATGTGCGTGCAGAGATGTTTTGGCATTGTAAAATGATCTCGAAAATAATAAGTTAAATAAATTTTCTGTAGTAATTTAATCTGTCTTCAAATATATTGATGCAAGTGTATGTAACAGCACATTCTGTAGGAATTAAAATCTTCTTTTTAGGCTCCTCTTTTTAGTAGTGGCAGAGATAGTGGAAAGCACTAATAAAATGAAAAAAAATACTTTTCCTGCACCACCATTAAAAAGGTGTGATTTGCAGTATGTGTAGGCAAACCCACAAGTCATGCCCAAGCTGGCTAGGACTAAAGAAAACATGAAGACTTAGTGGCGTAAGCTTCAGCTGGATGAGTGCCTTCCCTCAAGAGGTATTGGAACTTTTTGAGCCATAACCATTGTTGTTATCTAACCTGTACCAATATCAGTTCAGACAGGCCTTTATAGATTGTAGCCTAGATTACATCTGGTGTCCCTTCTGCAGAGGTACATTACAAAGGCAGACATTGGCAGCTTTGTTTATAAAAAAGAGTGGGTTTTATCTGTTTGTTCATTAAGGCTGTTCTGTCAGAGAATGTGAAATCTCAAAACTGTGATTTTGTTCCTCTTTTGGGTGGTACAGACCAACTTCCTCTCAGCGCACTCAGCCCGGGATGAGGCAGCGAGGCTGGAGGAGCGCAGGGGGGTGATTGAATTCCATGTGGTTGGCAACTCCCTGAACCAGAAGCCCAACAAGAAGATCATGATGTGGCTGGTTGGTTTGCAGAACGTGTTCTCCCACCAGCTGCCTCGAATGCCAAAGGAGTACATCACACGCCTGGTCTTTGATCCGTGCGTATCCTTGGAGAGGGGGCTGGCATGTGAGGCGGGGGAGTCTGGTGCTGCGTGCAGGCAGGGGTGTAGGAAGGTGCCACAGAGGTGGTGTGGAGAGCAGCTCTGCCTGTGCTACACTTTTGCCATCTTTTCAAGCCCTCATGACTCCTGGTCAATCTAATTGGGTTATACCCAAATACCATCTTGGTGGCTGTATTAATGATAAGTGGCTTCTTGTTGTGGGACTCTGGTGACTTGACCTTGTCTGGATGCCAGATTCCCATGAAACCTGCTCTGTTGCTCCCCTCTTCAGCTGGGCAGGGGAGAGAAAGTAGAAAGTTCTTGGATAGAGATAAGAACAGGGAGAGATCACTCACTGATAACTATCATGGGTGACATAGACTCAGCTTGGGGAAATTAGTTTAATTTTTTACAAATCAGATCAGAGTAGGATAATGAGGAAATAAAAACTATATCTTAAAGTACCTTTGCCCCTTGCCTCCCTTCCTCCCAGGCCTAGCTTCATTCATGATTCTCTACCTTCTCCCCCAAGCAGCGCAGAGGGATGGGGAATGGAGGCTGCGCTCGGTTCCCATGTGGTGTCTGCTTCTTCTTCCTCCACGGTGGGGGGCTCCACACACTCTCCCTCTGCTTCAGAATGGGGTCCCTCTCATGACAGACCTCCATGAACTTCTCCAACATGGGTCTTTCCCACAGGCTGCAGTTCTTCATGAGCTGTTCAGCAGTCTAACCTTCTGTGGTGAGTGGCTTGGTGGGGCACACGTCCCTCTGCAGGCTGTGAAGGAGCCCCATGCCGGGGCAGGTGGGTGTCTGAAGGAAGGCTGTGGCCCTGTGGGAAGCCCACCCTGGAGCAGGCTCCTGGCAGATCCTGTGGCCCTGGGAAGAGACTTGCCCACGCTACTTACTAGAGCAGGACTTGTGACCCTGTGGGAAGCGACCTGTGCTACTGCAATTCCCAAAGAACTGTAGCCCATGGGAGGGACCCCACACTGGAGCAGGGGAGAACTCCTCTCCCTGAGCAGGAGGCTGCGACACAGACAACATGTGGTGAACTGAGCATAACCCCATTCATTCCTCATCCCACTGCACCACTGTGGGAAAGGAGACAGAGAATCGGGAAGGAGGAAGGGTTGGAGAAAGGTAATTTTAGGATTAGTTTTACTTCTCATCATTCTGTTCTGATTTTGTTTGGTAATAAATTCAACTAATTTCCCCAAGTCAAGTCTGTTTGGCCTGTGGTGGCAATTGTTGAGTGACCTCTCCCTGTTCTCATCTCAACTCAAGAGCCTTTCATTATATTTTCTCTTCTCTCTCCAGCTGAGGAGTGATAGAGCAGCTTTGGTGGGCATCTGGCATGCAGCCAGGGTCAAACCACCACAAAAACTCAAGATACTGCATTGCTGCTGTCATTCCACAAGTAAAAAGCACTAAAATAAGTACAAGAAAAAGAAAAATTATATAACATGTATAAAATCTTCTTCAATGGTGACACATACAATGTAACTACTCTTGGGCTTTTTGTCAGGGGCTCACTTTTGGCCCCAACTTTTCCCCCCAAAATACATCTTCTATAAGTTAACTGTATCATTTACATTATTTATATGATACTGTGTGTTGGAAGAATCTAAAGAAAGGTGTGCTGTTTTCACACCTTGAGGATTATACTAAAATTCTTTTTCCTTGGCATAAGAGTTGAGATTGCACCTTGTTACATCTTTCCTGGCAGTCAATATAAATGCAACAGAAATGGATGTTTACTCTGGCCTTGACTCCCCTAGGAGTGGGTGACTAGAAATAAGAAATGTCCTCTCTTACTTCATCAGCTGCATTTGAAACTGATAGCTTAGCTATGGTGAGTGCATGCCAGGAAACAGGAATCGCTTGGAAAGGACTCCTGTAGCTCCATTAATTTATAATTTACTCAGGATAAAATCATCCTCAGAACTGTGCAATGGCATAACTGTCAGCAATAGATTCAATGCAAGCAATACAACTTTTATTTATTGGGCATTAGCTGAGTGTCTTGGCAAGGCCAGGAGCTTGCTTTATGATGATGACCTTTATGGTATATTGAAAGCACGATATTAAAATAACAACTCTTCTCTAGATACAAGTGGCTAACTTAGGAGGCATATAGAATTGCATTATCATCATGGAAAGAAGTGAATCAAGTTTCTGACAAAAGGAAGGTTAATGGCACTTTATGTACTATGTACATGAATTAAAGCGATTGTTATTTTTGTCTGCTCAGGAAACATAAAACCCTTGCATTAATAAAAGATGGTCGTGTTATCGGTGGTATCTGCTTCCGGATGTTCCCCTCCCAAGGATTTACAGAGATTGTTTTCTGTGCCGTGACTTCCAATGAGCAAGTCAAGGTAAAAAGAATTCTGTAGTACAAGAGTTTATTAAATGGATTTGAGTCCCATTCATCTATTGCATGTGCTCCTAATTTTTTCAGTCGTGTTCAGTATGCTGCTGAGTTGCCAGACACAGAGTTTGAAAGATACAGCAATTCTGAATATCATACACAAAAACTAAACTAAAATGTGCAGATTTAAACCATCATCATAATAGTAGGATTACCTGTAATTAATTAATTAAATAAAGTTTTTCTCAGCTGAGCAATAGTGGTCAGTAGTCTGCCAGTCTTGGACTTTTCAGGTCTCTGTCCCCAGAAGTTGTGTCTCTGTGTAGTTTAACACCTCGTGTATTGCGTGTGTGTGGCAGTAACTTGTGTTCAATCACTTTGTGACATTACATGACTTCAATCTAAATGAGATATAGTAAAAAATTAGGTATAGTTTTACTCTCAATATAAGCACAGGGTCTATTCTATATGCTCCTTTTTGAGTTAATGGCACAACATTTTCACAGAATTTTGAGAATTAGCATCTGTGTTGAAAGAATACAGAGGACTATGAATACATGAGATTCCTTCAGCTTTTTCAGCTCCTACAGGTAGACCTACCCTAACTCTGACCGTTTGGTTCAGTATTTTGCCTTTAGATGGTGCTGTAGCTTCATGATTTTCAGTTCAAGCAGCAAGATCTGAGATGTGGGTTAATTCAGTGTGTAGCAGTTAACATGCAGAAATCGTACACTAACACAGAGGGAGTGAAAGTCTGTAACAACTGTTAATACTCGGGTTATATTTGATTTTGTTCAGCTCTGGTGTTAGAGAGGAGCATTCCCCTACACTTAGCAGTGGCCTGTCAGCATTCAAAGTGTTTTAGCAAACGCAAACCTAACAGAATGCGCCTGAGTTATGCCTAACTGCACAACACAGGTGAAGCTGCCAAAGGTGTCTGGTGATTCTCTAGGAATAATCTTTCAAAATAATAGAGCAAATAATTCTGACCCATCAGATTTCCCTCAATGTTCCATAACACACTATTTATTCTTTTATCCTTGGGTGCCTCGCTGTATCAGTTGAGTATTTCTGAAAATCTGCCTTCCCACCTTTCTCTCTGAGTAAGCTGACCCTGTCAACAGGTATCTGAGATAAAATGAATGTTCACGCATGGGTGACCTGCCTAGACTTAGGAAAAATAAATTCCTATTTTAATTCAATTTGAGGCTGGAGTAAAAAATATAGGAACTGTTTTCCCATACAAATTGAATTGTTTCTGAGGTAGTTTGGTCCCCTGTTAAAAAATAATTTTAAATTTTACTGTGTGTGGCTTAGTTTCTTATCTGGAAGTTGCCGTATTTGGGGCTAATAAATTATAAATTAAATCAGAAGTTTGTATTTTCTAATTTATTTTTCTGGCTTTTGTACATAAGTAAAAATTTTCCCAGTTTTCAAGAACAGAGTACCCAGAATGAATCCATGTATGTGTCCAGTTAGTCTCCATGATGAGAAAATTGGAACATATGCAGGAATAAAACATTATTGTGAGCTTTCCTGTCTGCTGTACATTTCTTCATATCACAGTGGAAAGGGATGACTATGGCTTACTTGGTAAAGTGAATAAATGCAGCCTTTTGTTTACTTTGGGGTTGAATTTAAATGGAATCATGCCTGTGTGCAGTCAGAAGGTGTAGCTATTTATTTGATTGTGGACTCAATAATTTTCTGCACCGTATTATGATAATTGTTCACTGTTCCCTTTCATGCTTTATGATAAGTTTAGATTATAAATCCTTTGAGGCAGAGACTGTTTTGCTACAGGTGCACAGAACACTGGAATAATTTCAGTATTGCTACTGCTTTGTAGTTTTGAAGTGATATGGCTCAGAAAGGATGCTATATTGTTACAGTATTTGCAGTTTTGTTATTGGTGAAGTATGTGACTTTTAATGGTTGATATCTAATTTAAAAGAGGAACAAAAAGAAAAGTTGGGCACCTTGAATTACAACTTCCATGCTGGGTCACAAAGATATCCCTATAAGGCTGAAAAGAGTTTGTTCTTGAGTATGCAACACAAAGTTAATTCAGAGAAAATCTTTAAAACAGGATCTAGAGGAAAGACTGCGTTTTGAAAAACAGTGTGTAATAATCCTCAGGTTATTACAGTGCACAGGTTCTAATACGTGCAGTCCCCAAAGGCTTCGTCACGGCTTCTTCCTCATGTTTCACGCAGGGTTATGGAACTCACCTGATGAACCATCTGAAGGAGTACCACATCAAACACAACATCCTCAACTTTCTCACGTACGCAGATGAATATGCCATTGGCTACTTCAAAAAACAAGTGAGTTCAATGCAAGAAATTACTTTGTGCAAGAAGTTTAGCAGTGATGAGCTAAATGACTAGACTTGACAAACTAGTTGGATAAAATGCATAGTGCAATTTTACATGCATATTTTTTATCTATAAAATGTGCTCTGTGTTCATCTTGTGTTATGTTCTTGGCTTCTAATACATTTCACTTTGATAGAATCATCTGAATATAGGGATGTGGTATAGTCTGTAATTTGTCTAGTCTAAAAACTAATAAATTATCAGTTCCTTCACTGATTCTAGAAGAAGTATGAAGAAGGACTAGACATGCTTGTGACAGACTTGAACTTACCTGACCTACACTGACAGCTCCCCCTGATTTGAAGCAGGAGGTGCGAGTTCAGGAAAGGTGGCGATGTCTAATCTGTCAAACAGATTTGATAAACAGGTGTCAGCTGTCTGGTCAGCAAAATGGAGTCAGATTTTTCTCAGAGGTGCACAGCATTAGGCGGTGAAGATGACTTGAATAGTGGGGAATTGCAACTAGGTAGAAGGAGATTTTTTTTCCCCTTCCTTTCCTAAGAGTGGTGAAATAATGAAAAATATTGCCTAGGGAGGTGGTGGAATCTCTGTCCTTTAGAGTCCAAGTCTAGTTATGGCTTTGATCAACCAGGTATGATGAGACCTGTTCTGAGCTGAGATGTCTAGATGGACTCCTCAAGTTCCTTCCAACCTGTTCTATGTTTCTGTATATAAAACTGATACAATTTACAATTTACTCTTCACACATTTAAAATTAATACAATCTCTCCTATCTCCCTTCTTAGCAAGTAACTATTCTTGTATCAAGTGCCTCCCATGAGCAGGTTTTTGCAACACTGAACCATGGTCTGTAACTCACTCTGTTGTATTTTTTGTATTTTAACATTATTATGAATTTGGTTCTAAATCCTCATTTATTTCAATTAAAACAAATGTAAAAGGAAAATGGCATCATGACAATATAAGTTTTTTTTTCTTTGTCAGGGTTTCTCCAAAGATATTAAAGTACCAAAAGCAAAATATGTTGGCTACATCAAGGATTATGAGGGTGCCACTTTAATGGGATGTGAATTAAATCCAAGGATCCCCTACACAGAATTTTCCGTCATCATCAAAAAGCAGAAAGAGGTAAAGGTTGAAATGAAATGTTTAATGTTATACTCTCTTCAGATGTTTAGAAACGGTTCCATGGCTGCCAGGTTAGCTCTCTGCTTTGGTGCTTAAATTTGAGTGTATACTTTTATTATTCAGAATACTCCCTTCATTCAAGTCCCAGTGACAAAATTTTGTAGTTGAAGCATTAAATTCTGACTTACCGACTGAACAAGAACAAGACTGTTAAAGTACTTGTATTTTGAGGAGTAATTCACAGTTCAATTTTGTGATAGTTGATAACTAAGCAAAATCTTGTGAGATTGATTTTTTTATGGCTTTGTTAATTCCTTCCCCTCCATATCAATAGCTTTCATTAGAGTTACATTTAAATGGAACATTTGTATTGCATGGCCTGCATTTTACTTGAAAAAAAGAGGATTCTTTTTTCTGCCATTTCTTTAATATATAAATCAAGGGTGGACTGTCTTAATTTCCAGTCTGTCCCTCTTTGAGGTTTATGTGGGATGTCCTTTACTTTGTTCATAAATATATTCCATATAATAAGGCAGTTTATTAGCAAAATAATTATGATGTTTCCAGTTGTGTTTAAATACATTCCTGGGTTTTTAAAGAAATACAAATTATAAGGATAATTTGTTCTTTCAAGGTTTTTCAAACCCAACCTTTTGTTTTGTTAGAAAGCTTCTTTATGGAACAATCATTTTTCTTCCAATAGAACGATTTGACCCATCTTGGATTGCTTTATTAGCTTTCTTCACTTTCTTATTTGTTGTGATGTCCACATTATTCTAAAGAGCTTGGAGACACTCCTCTTGTAGATAAAGTGCCTTGGTGCTCCAGATATCTCATGTCTAAGATTATTAGAAAGCAAGCTGCTCTTATGCACTGATCTGTGCTGTTGATCTTCTCTAAGAATAATTATATACAGCTTTGGAACCGCATCTTAGGATTGCCTGTTTAACACTCAAAACACAGATCAGGCCTTCTGTTCTCCCTGTTGCAAGAAAATTTAGAAATATCCCTCACAGTGTGAAGCTTTACGAAGAGTGTTTGCTTGTCTGCCCATATCAAAAGCAGTGAAAATGCTGCTTGGACAATAAGGATATTTTTGAATGTTGACAGTTTGTATTATGCACTGATTGTCTTGAATGCTGGTATTGGCCAGTACTAGACATCAGACTTTTCAGGACCTGTCCTTTCAGAAGTGGAGTTTTTCATGGGAGCTAAGCTTTTATTTAAAGAACTGGAGTAGGTGCCTATGGCTGCTAAGACCGTATCACCTAACACTGTACCAGCAGCTTGTTTACAATCATTCTGAAAAATATGACAAATCCCTTTATGCAAAGCTTTGTGACCTGCTGACTTGTGAGCAGTCACTGTTACTGATTGAACAGCTTGCTTTAATCAGGAAGACCTTCTAGTTCCTAAATTATAAGAAGGGCTTAAGCTGGATTTAATATCTAGTTTGAAATTATTTTCATATTATGCTGGAATCTGGCCATGGTGCTGTTGTATACTGTATTTCTATTAACACTTCTAAGCTCTGTTGAAAGTCAGGTTTTATCTTTTCCTCCTCTTTGAGAGGAAATACTATGTGTGAGGGAGTGAAGGTCTTTAAAAATAAAAATATGTCCATCTTTATTATTTCCAAAGAAAATAGTCTATCAAACTGGTGATCCGAATGGCTGTGCATTTGTTTACTCCAAGTTAAGAAGTTCTGAAAGTCACATATTCAGGACACACAAAGCTTAGATGAGTATCTAAGTGAGTATCAAGAGCACCAAAGCAAATTGCCTGGAATTTGAGGCAATAAGATTGCAAAGTAAAACAGAGTGAGTGTACCCAGGAGTGGGAAAAGCCTTTCCTTAGCATTTACAAGCAGAGTAGAATTTTGGTTCTGAAGAGTGGCATCATTCTGACATCCTCCAGAAAAAATTTTCCATGAGAGTATCTCTGACTGATACACAAGCAACTCCTACAGATACATGGAGACTTTGAAGTGCATTGGTTATTTCTAAAATTTTGGAGTATGAACATATATGTTCATCAAAATACACGCATTCAATATGTGCCTGGAAATTTTTGACCAGCTGTGCTGAAGCATTTCAGAAGCTCCAGCTGCTAAAATTTTATAGCCAGTTCCCAAACCTTCTCCCAGAAAATTTCCTTCTCTGCTTCTGTCTTCCCAGAAGCTGTGCAGCTTGTGATCAATAGAGTAAGCAATGGCTCCTTTTTTTCTAGATTTGTGCCAAAATAGCTGAGAGATGTGGTAGCTTCATCTGCAGAATCAGTGTTTGGTCAGGTAGCTCAGCCCCGTTACCAGCTTCATGGAAGACGACTGCAAAGTTAGAAAGTCAGAATGTTTCTGTTCATCACAGTTTTGCATTCATCTTCTGGGTTACTTTAGACCAAATAAAGGGGTTTTTTTTGTTTTCTCTGCTGCTTTATTACAGATCATTAAAAAGCTCATAGAAAGGAAACAAGCTCAAATACGAAAAGTTTATCCTGGCCTTTCTTGCTTCAAAGATGGAGTACGGCAAATTCCTATAGAAAGCATTCCTGGAATTAGTATGTATCAATATCTTTTAATGTAGGTCTGAGACCTCAAATACTAATGTAGTCACAGAGTTCTTTTTGATTAGAATGTAATTGGTTTGGTCTGCTGATTTGATTTCTGTGAAGATTGTTGTGTTGCCGTTACAACTGCTGTCTTTGAGATTTCCCCAAGGCATCCCAGGCTGATCCTCTTTTATGTATGTGTGTATAATTTTACTTATATGTGATCCCTCTTTGATTTGTATCACAGTGTAGGCGGCAGTTTCCCTCTGGCACCATTTTAATGCACTGCACTCCTGAACAACAGTGATTTCTATGCTAGGCATGAACGTACAGGACAAAACAGAGTTAAAAAAAATTAAGTATCATATTTTGGGGGATTTTTTTTCAGCTATGCTTTTCTGTAATTTATTCTTTGGCCCAGGGGAATCAGATTGGATAATCTGTCATCATTATTCTTTACAGGAGTGGGTTGCAGTAAAACATGTATTGAATTATTGAAAAGAAATATTTTTCATATAGACATATTTTTAGAATTTTTTTCAGCAGTCTGGAGGAAGAGGCATATAGGAAATTGAATGGGGCTGTGGGCTAGATGGTTATGTTATTTATTAGGAGTAGTTTTTATTAAAACAAACTCATTTTACTGCAGTAGTGCTGAAATGGCTTTTTTTCCTCGAGTTGCAATAACTCAGTTAATGTTTTGACCTACTGTAGTTCCCATATAATATCTCATGTTGTTGGTGTACAGGAGAGACGGGCTGGAAACCAAGTGGAAAAGAAAGAGGGTAAGTGCTACACAAAGTAAAATGTTGAAGCGGTTGGGATGTTCCTTTGAGAAAAGTCTTTAAACAATATCGTTTGATATTTCCTTCCACCCACTGGAAATCAGATAAATAATCTGTCAGGGATGAGTTCTCTTTCATGTTTTTTTGGTGTTCTTTATTTGCGGGCAAGTGTGGTGTGGGTAGTGGGGCTCTTTTTTGAAGATTTTTGTTTAGGTTTGTTTGCTTGTTTTAAATTCTAGTTCTTCTATAAAATGTTTGAAACTTTGGAGCTGCTTTTAGGTAAGGTGCAAATTGTAGGAATGAAAATAAGGGATTCAAACTAATCTTTTTCTATTCTTATTTTCCTTCAAGTAAGGAGCCCAAGGATCCAGATCAACTTTACAGCACATTAAAAACCATCCTGCAGCAAGTGAAGGTGAGTGCTAGTTCTAGTTTACTTTCTGTAAAGATTTTTAAATTATTTCCAATATCTAGTTTCCATATTAGATACCTTACTTTTTTCTTTACCAAAGAGCCATCAAAGCGCTTGGCCCTTCATGGAACCTGTGAAGAGAACAGAAGCTCCTGGATATTATGAAGTTATAAGGTTTCCCATGGGTAATGCCATTAACATTTTTTAAGTATAGCATTTAAAAATCATTATAGCTGCAGACATAGCAGATAAATTTTAATCTGATTGTTTTATGGTAAAAGATGTATGTTACTTGCAGCTGAATACCTTGCAGCTCTGAAGTGTCGAGAGTGTGATGCTGTCATTTGGAATTGAGGAGTGCTCTGTGACCTTTGTGAAACGTGTGGTGCTTGTATCTGAGACCTCAGGGTGCCCTAGAGACCCCTAACAAGCTCTGAAATGGTACAGTCAGCTAGAAGCTTTCAGGACTGAGCTGATGTAGGGGAGTCGCAGGAATATGTTCTCGTGTGTGGTAACTGGTCATTGCAGATCCTACTCATATGTTAAAGTACCTGAAGGCAAACTTTCAGGAACACCTGAGCATTTGAGTTGCTTTGAAAAATAGATTTAAGATTTCTAAATTACATAGAGAAAACCTTTTCAAAAGTCCCAGGGTTTCCTAAGTCTTAACATTTTGCTGTATTTTAAGTTTGGGTAAATGCTTCATGCAATTGATTGTAAGCTAACTTTTATCTTTGTCTTTTAGATCTGCCACAGTTGTCTGAGGTGTTCTATTTATTTATTTATTTTATTTTACTTATAAGTCATGCAGCTGTTATTTATGTGGGGTTGCTTGCAAAGGGAAGTACACAACTGCTAATAATATTTTTCTTTTGACTGCTTCTCTTATGACTCAGCTTTTGACTTCTGAGACATTTAATTTCAATGATAATTCAGTGATGCCCTAAACAGATGCTTGATTTGTACTGCACCAGATTTAAAACTGAATTCTGGCACTCCTTCTTCGTTTATGCAATGCTCACCTCTATCATTCTGATTACAGTTTCTGAACCCTTCAATATCATTAGAGAATGAAATACAGGTTCATAGCAGGCTACTAGCTGTCAGGTTCTCAGAGCATAAAAGTATTTGTTCATATTGCTTTGCATAGGCTCCAAGACCACGTATATCAATTTAGTTTAATTATTTTTTCATATTCAACTTGCCATTCCCAAATAGCAGATACACCTATACTTTATAAACCAATCACTGGCTTCCTGTGTCCCCAGCACAAATGCATTTTCTACCAATGAGGAATGTTAATCCCCTTCAGTGGCAGAGTTTTCTCTATCTGCTTTTCTGAGTAGATCTAGCTGGCTGTTTAATCTGAACAGTGGGTCCAAAGAATTCACCTGAGCTGGCAAACCCAAAGTAGGAACGCTGTCTGTCCTTTCCTTGCTCAGATGCGTTGCACTAGAGGTGGGGGGCAGCAGTTCTCCTTTGAGGATTAAGTTGGGGTTTTGGTTCAGTTTTGCTTTATTTTTTTCAGCTAAGGAACCCAGCATGACTAAAGGGTGTCTTGATTCGTGATTAACTGATTCGTGATTAACTTCAGATTTCTTTCTGCTCTCCCTGCCAGCATGCTGATACTGTAAAAAGTTGCCCAGACAAGATATAACAGTTGCCTTTATGTTTGTGTACAGACTAAATTGTACAGTTTTTGAGAGGTATGGCTGTACATTTTTTTACTACCTCCTAAGGTCAGTTCTCATATATAAATGCTTTTTTACCTCTGTTTTAAGTGCTCCTCAGATGCTCTTTCAAGCAATACTCCTCAGGGGTTTTTTTCCCTTTTCATCTGCCGTTCAAAAGCTGTATAATTGAGTGACAGATGGAACCAAACTGTCACTGCACTTAGAGGAGAACAGCTTAACTCTCCAGCCAGGCAACATTTGCTTTAGGGTGAGCTGAACAGCCTTCTCAGCTGGGGGCTATAATTAGTCTATACATATCTAGTTTAGGTATAGACACCGGAATTCCAAACTCAACAGGAGCTGAATGAGTCTCTACTTTTGCAAAACACTGTGCAACACTAGGGAGTGGCAAGTTCTGTATCATTGGAAAAGGTATTTGAGAGCATTCATCAAACTTTCCTTAAATAAACCCATCTTGTCAATTTGACAGGGTTTTCCTCTCTTTTCATAAATTCAAATCTCCCTTAAAAAAAACCCAAAACCAGCCCCCTAACCCCCCCAAACATTACCAAAACAAAAATACAACCAAAGTTTTAAATCTGAAGTTAAAATATTTAATTCCTTTGCATTGGAGGTCCTTCGTCTCTGTTGTCCTTGCAATACTCATTAAGTCGTCTTCATTTCAGCCACTTCTGTTACAGTTTCACAAAGGTGCTGCTGATGCCTGGCTCAAGCATTGCTAAAAAATAGTTGTTAGAGCATCTGAGGTGAGAAAAGCCAAGGCATCCAGCACACCTCCCACTACTTCTATTCCTGTACTCACTCCTAGAACACTTGTAATGTAGACAGAATTTTCAAATGCCTGATGAGAATTACTGGGAGAGCGACTATGTGGAGAACACTGAGATGATTTACATATTTTATGGATGACTGATTTTAGTGTAAAGGAGAACACTTCTTAATGTTCTGTAAGTAAATGTTTTGCATGATGCTCTGAAAGCAGGAGAGATCAGTTCTCACACGGTTCTTAAAAAGGATATACAACTATAAATTCTGAAGAGGTAATAAAAATATGTGTAGAGCGTAGAACAAATTTAATCTTTCTTTTCAAAACTGCAAATCCTGCCTGTAGTATAGACCAATGTATCTTCTCTGCTGTGTTTGCACAGCAGTAGGGATTTTAGGTTAACATACACATTTCGTGATGTTGGAATTCTTTGCCTGTACAGCAGAGCTGAGAAGAGGTTGTATCAGGACAGTCAGAAGAGAATTAGGGACATCTACCACCCACAGAAAACTCAGAGTTCCAAGTATGAGACGAGAAAAAAAAAGCTTTAATGTTTTAAAGAATTAAAAATAAACTCTACATAAATTCATCCTTACAGTGAAATATGGCTTAGTTCCAGCAGCTCAGTTGCTTTTGAAGCTAAAAAATGGACCATGCCTTAGATGAAGGCAATTTCCATTCCAAATCCTAGTTTTGCCAGTTCATGTTAAATGGCAAATCAGTCTGAAGGGATATTGCACACAAAAAATATTTGAATCAAACGCTGTTAATCTATTTTTCTTCTGTGCAGATCTCAAAACAATGAGTGAGCGACTCAAGAACAGGTACTACGTGTCTAAGAAATTATTCATGGCAGACTTGCAGCGAGTCTTTACAAACTGCAGAGAGTACAACCCCCCCGAGAGTGAATACTACAAATGTGCCAATATACTGGAGAAATTCTTCTACACAAAAATTAAAGAAGCTGGATTAATTGACAAGTGACACTGTCTTTTTTACAACCAAATAGCGTGCCTACGTTATGGACAGGGAAAACCGTTCTATATCTGAGTTGTGGGACTTTCAAGAAACTTCTGTTTAATACTTAGCACTTTTAAAAACCCTTTTAGTTTTGCAAACATGTATTATACTGAAGTTACAAAAATTATTTTATTAAAATGCTTTATAATGTATTTAATTACGGAAAATTTCTTTTGTGTGCCGATTACCTTATGTTCCTAATAAGTTTATCAGCTACAGCCTCAGAAACCCTGCAAACATGGGGAAAGTTGCACATGTTTGGGAAGATGAAGAAAATTCCCGGACAACAGATGTTATAGCTTACCTAATGCAGTACCTATTTGATAAAGTTTTATTATTTTTTCCAGTAAAAAAGAAATTGTAAGGGAAAACAACAGATGTGGGGGGGTTCTGAAACACTTGTTTCTTTGTAGAATCTTTTTATAAGATATTATTTTTTAAAAGAAACACTCAGCTGGTTGAGAAGCTGTGAGAGAAGAGCAGTCAGTTCTGAAAAAGGACTGCCTGTAATCTTTGATAGATGCAAGTTTTTCTATTAATTTTCAGTTTTGATAGATATTTTACCTGCAAATTGTAATCTCATAACCACTCTTAAAAAAAAAAAAAAAAGGAAAAAAATCTGGCTAGATGCGTAATGTCATAGTGACTTGGCTTATGCAGGACATAAGTACCCCAAATAACTTGAGAGACTACTTTGCATCTACTAGACACTTTTAATTGGCTTAGTAGAGTTAAAGTTTTGATGCACTTCATGGATCCACCCTACTTACTACTCTTCACTGCTAAATCCTTTCGATTGTTCAGCAGAAATAAGACTATTGTACACAAAGGAAGACAACATAGGACAGCTTCGAGCTTAGAGATTTGGCTCTGAGGTAAACTGGATTTTCTACCAAGCTTTATTGTAAATGCTTATTAACTGTGATTATTTAGACCCAGGAACATATTAGCATTTTACAGCTCTTGTTAGTATATCTTCAAAAGGAACACAAACACACACACATATATATTATATATATATATATTTTGCTGCTTACACTACATTTAAGAGGTACACCTAAATCCTTAATGGAGATGAGTACAGGCCAAAAAGCTGTCCCTTGACATTTTCTAATTAGAGTTTGTAACTGTAAATTATAACTGCTTTTGTGAAAAACAGATTAAACTTTCGTTCTTGGTGTTTTATATTTACAGACGTTACACTGGTAAAATTCAAGTTATAAGGCTGAGAAAACCAATCCTGTGCTGTGTCAAAGAATCTATTCCTGCAAAATGCCTGTGCAATGTTAGATCACAGATCAATTCAGTAAGGAGATGTCAGGAACTATCTGGAAGTAGTAAATGTGGTACCCAGGGTATTCAAAATGTTAATGCTGGCCTTGCCATCGTGTTTTGTATGAATTTAGTCTGACCTACATTGGGATCTATAGCAAAGGTACAGTGAGTACATTTTCTTTAATAGCCAGAACAGGATGCTATAAACTTGTTTTGTAGATTGGGCCTACAGATGCACCTGTTAAGCTTGGTAACCTGTGAATTTTTGTTATTTTCAGAGTAGATTTTCTTATCGTCTTTCAATCAGATTGTCTCTTCTATATTGAAACGTGTTTTCTAATTTAAGAATTAATATTTTCATAGATACTGTGCAATAAAGTTATGGTAGGATATGTGGTTTTGCAAATGCTTTAACAGCTGATGAACTTTACATTGTCAAATTAATATATTGTACTGGTACAGAATAGTTTTAAATTATATATGTACAAAACACTACTTATATTGGTCTCTTTTTTTCATTAATTAGTATTTGTGATACATACATCCATGAAGCAGTTTCACAACCAAGCACAGTTAAGCTACAGCCATGCTGTCAGTGCCTCTCATCCAGGTGGGACAGAAAAAGTGCAAAATGGCCTCTGAGTTCACCAAGAGCACAATGGGCAGAGCTGTGACCAGTCGAAGCGGCATTCCCAGCTTTATGGTAACTGAGATACAATGCTGTTACTCCCACCTCCTCAGCAATTCCAACGGTTCCTTGTCTTAGCTGTTCCAAAGTTTTGGTTTTTTCACCTCAAAGCATGCTTATGCTATTTGCTGGTACTTGCCTTCAAGAGCCCTTTACTCACAATACGTAATATAGGGAGCAGCAACCTCCAGTCCAGGTTGAGCCTGTACCATCACCATCCTATAACTGAGATGGTCACATAAACAAACCCTGCACCTGTCCAATATGTGAGAGATAATTAGAGTAGGAAGAGATTTTTTTCCCCCTATCTGCTCAGATTTGGTCCTGTAAAAATGTTCTGTTCAGAGGGTAGCAACAGTGGCCAGGAGCTGTTTTACTGAACACTTCTAGAGAAAGCGCTTGAGATCAGGAAGGACTGATTTCTTCCTTACACAATTCCCTCACTTCAAGCTTGCTCAATCCAATAAGTGAAAAAACACACCCAGACCCACCACACCTGCCTTGGGCTGCTCTGCAATGAGCCTCTTCTTTTCCTGTCCCTGATAAAACACCTGTTGCTCATTTGCTCACAGAATACCCTCAAGGATCATTAAGTGCACCTCTGAAGTGAATGGCCTTTACAGGGATTGAACCCACCTTGGCATTATGAGCATCAGGCTCTCTATGGAACTAACTATAGCTCAACCACTCTGCTTAAGTTCCTCTAGTACTAGAATTCCAGACTGAGCTGCTGAGGCCTTGTGGCTAGAATTTTAGGATGCAAAGGTAAAGTTAAGTTTCTATTCCAATATCCAAAGGCTGTGTTGTGAACAACTATTTTAACTTAGTAGCTGCAACTAGTATTACTGCTGAGAGGCATGCAAGAAGTTACAAGTAAAATAGGAATTAACATTTTTATTACAGAAAAGGAGAGATGTTGCTAACACATGTTCTCATATGCACCCTAGTGCAGCACCAAATAGCACAACCTCAGATGTGGCAGCTCTTTCTCAGGGAAAGACCCTGGGCAAAGCAGGAACAAAATTATTATAAACTGTTATGAATAACCCACAACAGTTGGGACTAAGTTTACGTTCCACCAAAGTGGAGCCTTCTTCACCAACCTTCACAAGAGATTTGCTTTGTTTCTGTCTGGTTGACTCTAACTTGCCCTCAGTGCAGGACCAACTAAGCCTAAATTGCTGCATTTGAGAGCAGCAGCTACAGAATCAAATTACAGCTGGTAAGCTGCTTCTAAACGGGGCTTCTGGCACCACATAAGATGGGGACAGAGTACTCGGGCCTGTAATGTCCACTGCTGACATTACTGCCCTTGGAACAACTCTGGAAACTGCCAAAAGAACACCAACCCACTCAGAGCTGTTTACAAACACTAAAATGTTTATTATAAGATTAAATATGAAACTACAACCATCACAGTAACAAGATCTGTACAAACACTGTTATTAAAAATACATCTTGCCCAAAACATCTGAAGTGCCTAAAATGACTGACCATCTTATCCATCAGAGATTTCTCATATACTCCCAGATCCATTCAAAAGGAGCTTGAATAGAATCACTTTAGTTATAAAAGTAATCAATCCATATCATTAAAAACAAGTCACTAGAATAAATCCAGGCCCTCTTAATCAGATATCCTTGATACGAGATACGCAACTATTGACATTTATATAACATTGTGCAATGAAATATTTCATCCAGGAAATTAATTTCTTCATGGCACAAGCATGGTTTTGCTGAAAATCTCAAAGACAACCAACCAATTTCTCATTGTATTTTTTCATACGATCTTTCTTAAGAGAGCGTCGTTTAGCATCTTTTTTAAGCTTGAAAACTGGAGAACACAGGAACCGTGTATCTGTAAATGGATCACCTCTCCTGAGTTTCCTGTTTAAAAAAAAAAAAAGGCAAAGCTGAGTTCAGTTCCCTACGTCACTTAAAACAATAACTTTTAGCTACTAAGTTCCATTTCACACGAACTAGGCTGAATTACTAACTCTAGACTTCTTTGAATGAGCTCTTTTGTTAAGGTCTCGTTTTTAATATCTAAATAAGCCCCTCAGATCCTCTATTGGATGAAAAAGAATGAACTTTATACCAAACTGGAAAGTAAAGACACCTACCCTAAAATACTTGGTTCTTTATAGCTCACAGTAAGAGCACAGCTTCGCCGCTTGCGTTTTGGAGACTGAGGTCCTTCACCTTCAGGGCCAACTGCTGCATCCCCGGTGCTGGGGAGCACTGCAGCTGTATTGGTAACATCACAGAGACGCCCACGAGACGGCTCAGAAAGCTGCCCTGTGAAGAAATGAGGCACAGTTCAGTTCATTCACGTAAGTGAGCTTAAAAGAAAATCTAACCACTTAAAACATTACTCATTTTGCTATTAAAAAAACTCCTAAAATAAAAAAGCCTAAACCTCTTAAACAATGTTATCTTTCAAGGAAACAAAAACAATTACAGAACACTTTCTGCACTTACTAGTAGACTTATCACCGGATTTGTTATTTTCAGTCTCTTCTTCGTGACAGAGTTTCCGCTCACGCTGTGCCAAACATCTTTTAGACCTTGGCCTTGGATGGATTGGTGATGTAGGGTTCTCATCTGCTGAATTTCGCCTTTTCTTCGATTTACTCTTGTAAGGCTCATAGAGGCTGTCATCTGAGTCTTCTACAGTACTGCTTGACTCAATGGTATTGGTTTCAGCTGAGTCTTCTTCATCTTCCACTTCAGTATTGCTGTTGTTCATCTTGTTTTGTCGAAAAGGTGTAAGATGGACACTCTCTTCCAACTGAAAATCATAAGCATCACTGATGCCACCCAAGAAATTCAGCTTTTCCTTAGAAGCTTCTTTACTCTGTTTTCCTGGTCTTTGTTGGGAAGTAAGTGGCCATTCCAGTTTTCCTTTCTGGCGCTTTTCTTTCCTTCCTTGAGAGTTTTCTCTGCTTTTACACTCCCGTTGTTTAAGATTAGAATTACATTTTAGTTTGAGCTGTGTAGTTTCAGACTTTTTCTGGCTCAACACCAGCCCTGAATCGACCTTGCTTTCATTCAAGTGAGGAATAGCTGCATTTATATTTTCTGTAGCACACTTCTCTAGACTTTCTTCAAGCCTAATTTCGTTCTGTTCAGAAAGTTCTTTTACTGGATCAGGTGCTTCTAAATAGTCCAAGACATCAGTACAAATTACATCAAGGTTCTTCATCTTTGAAAAGTGACGTCTGGTGGACACACTTTTTGGTAAGGTTCTACCAAATCCGAACTTTACACTTGAAGAAACGTTTTCCAGCTCTGACTCTGTGTTGTTCAGATGAAAATCAGATGGCTGTCCTTGTAATTGAAGAGAAGAAGTCATATTAAAACTAAACAGAAACATCACATGAAGGTTTTGTGCAAAAATTCTGTACCTGTCAAAAATTCTTTGGGTTTTCTCCACAGATTTTTATAAACTAGGATTTGGCAATTGAGATAAGCTCTGTTTAGTACAGCTTCCAGGCAGAAAGCACTTAGGTATGTAGCATTAGTATTTTCCTCTAAACTCTTCCTTTTGGAAAGGTTATTTACAGGGGATTTATTTTCCTGAGTATTTTGCTTTGTTAAATTTTTATTGATTTCATAAATGCTAATGCCTGTCTAAAGGTGATTTTACTTGGTTGAACTGTTTGGTAGACAGTGAAACTGGATTGCAGGTATAGAGGAGATAAAGCAGTTTTAAATTCCTCCCCATTTTGCTGGGCATCTTCATTCAAACATTTTAGCAGTGGACAGCTTTAGTATTCCCCCGTTACGACAATAAGCAGAAAATTGCTTGTCAGTTCCTTCAAAAGCAGCCATTTTTTAAACTACTGTGTTTTTTAAACACTTTTTTTTTTTTCAAATACAAAATAGAGCAATGTCTGATACTTTGACTTAGTTACCTTCACTTGGAATTATTTTGGTAAAGGAAATGTCACTGTCAGATTCCACACAGATCTTTGACAAAGAATTTCTGTCACCACCAGCTTCCATCCCACTTGGAAGTACAGGACTATCTTCAAGAACACGCTTTAGAGGTCCTCTAGAGAAAATACCAAAGGTATTTTTATTTACTGAAGAGCAATAAAATTTATGACAAGAAACAGTTTCATTACATTGGGCTTCTTCCCTCTTTCCAGTCAAAAAATTAAACTTCCTGTAACAGAGTTTCCAAACATAAACAGACATTAATCAACAATACTTACATTGAATGCATTGGTCCTGTGACACTGCAACTGTTCTCAGGACCTGAAGAAAGCACTCTTTGATTCTGTCAACAAAATAAATCTTACTGTGATTAAATGGCTGAAACAAGCTTGCAGCATCTGCAAATTTTAGACAACAGCCAAGTTACCCAAGGAAGGACCAAAGAGGCCCTTGACTCTTTCTTTCTGTCTGGCTAACACCAGTTGCTGTGGGTGTTAGCCAGCCACCTACTCAGCCTCTGCACATCAGCACATTCATCACCAGTTCAACCCTACAGCAAGTGGACAGGGGAAGGAACTGTGCACAAACCCCCAGAAAACCAAGGTGCCCCAACCACCTCCTAGCAGAGCCTCAGTCCCACTTAAAACCTACAGACACACCCCCACAGTGTGGGCCCTGGGATACTGGGAACTGTGTGACTCGGCCTTCCTCTAAAGTAAGGCTCAGGTTTAAAATCTATGTGCATCTGTGGTGCAAGGAGCGAGGGCAGGCAGTGACAGAAGTCCTTCTCCTCAAGAGGAAAAGGTCCTTACCGAGTCTATGGAACACAAGTCCTTTGCTGGGCCAAGGAGCGTGACTGAGTCCAGCAAATTCTGAGAGACTTTGGAAATGATCTCATTCAAGGCTGATAGTCGATTCTAATGGACAAAGGAAGGACAG
Source organism: Pomatostomus ruficeps (assembly GCA_013400735.1). Taxonomy (NCBI): domain Eukaryota; kingdom Metazoa; phylum Chordata; class Aves; order Passeriformes; family Timaliidae; genus Pomatostomus; species Pomatostomus ruficeps. Next base: position 19,301 of record VYZT01013249.1, on the reverse strand, counting down.
TAACACTGTTACTATCATAGTCTAGTATCAACTACAAACTTGCAAGCATTATGAGATAATTAAAATCTGAAGAAACCTCTGTCAGGTGCCTTCACGTGTGATAAACCCCATATAAAATTCACAGAAGATAGACTTTAATTTTCTTTAATTAAGATTTTTAAGATTTTAGGTTTAGTCTTTCTTATTTTAATATGAAAGTGTAGTGAGAAAACAAAAAGTTCATTACTAGGTGTCATGCCATCCAAACCAGCACACCAAGTTAGGTGAAAAAAATCCTGTTGTATATACTGAGTTAATGTTTTATGAAACATTTAAGATCATAAAGATATCTACCAAGGATTGGTGCAGATTCTGATGAAATCTTCACCAGCTCATAACGTTATTGTTAAAATTACCTCCACAAGTCCTTGTTCTTGCTGGAATCTATGATGTCTTTGCAAGTCAAACATCTGAGCCTTCAAAATGTGATAATCTTTCCTTAGTTGAAGAATGGTAGCTTCAGCCTCCCTGAGTTTGAGCTTTTGTTCTTGCAAGGACAGAGCCAGATCTCTGTTGTTTTCTTGAATGATCTTCATTTTGTTGGAGGTGTTGGCTGCAACAGAACAGCGAGTGTTTCAACTGGGTTTCAAAAGAAAACAAATAAATTTAGATCCTAACATATTTAAGCCTCTTACTTGCTCTTTTAGCCTTTAGGGTGGAGAACTGTGTAGTTTTACCCAGCCTCGACCATTTCTGAGTTCTTTTTTCTCTCATACGTTGCTTTATATCACTCAGACTGTCTTTGAAGGACTTCCTCGAGTGTTCTGCCATCTTCTACCTTTAAAAGCAGAAAAGGTGAAGAACCCATGAAGCTGGGGTTGCGCGACGCTCCCCCCAAGGCCAAAAGAAAAGGTGCAAGGACACACAGGAGTAAAGTTCGTGTCAGTTTTAAGCGGATACACACACAGCCGAGACCCGCAACCAGGAAGAGACACGCAGCCGTGGCCATTCCCTCCGCAGCTGCCGCAGCGTGGCCGCTGTCCCGCCCGGGCCTTGTCCGAGCCGCAGGGCGCTCGGTGCCCGCGCCAGGGCCGGGCCGGCCTGAAGGCACCGGCCCCGGAGCGCAGGGCGGCGGTGAGCGCCGGCAGCCGGGCCCC
>VYZT01013249.1:0-17896 GCA_013400735.1 Pomatostomus ruficeps | reverse complement strand
GTCACGCCACGTCACGCCGCGCGCGCCCGGCCCCGCCCAGCGCCGGCCCCGCCTCAGGAAGCGCGGGGCGGGGCGGCGCAGCAGGCGAGAGCTGCGGTTTAAATGGCCGGGCCGGGAGATTAAAATCCTTCCGCTGCGGTGCTCTGTTCCCAGGGGCCGCTTCTTGCAGCAGCAGCAGTAGCAGCAGCAGCATGAGCCTTGCACACTCTGGAGTTGCGCTGTGAGGATTACCCACGGGCAGGCCGTGAAGTGTAGGACAAGCATGATAGGAAAGTTAATGTCTGTACATTTGATGGGTGAAGGTGTGGGTGTTAATGTTTCTGCTAACTTTCGGTAGCAGGCTTGTTGCAGAGCCCAGACAGCTTGGCGCCTGTNTTGCAGAGCCCAGACAGCTTGGCTCCTGTCTTGGTTTGAAAGAAAGGTGTCTGCTAAGGAAGGGAGGAGCCTCCCTTGGAATGGGAAATATGACCCCCTTCCCCTCCGGATTGTTGTTCTGATTTGGAGATTAAGGGTCTTTCAGGCAAAGATACTAGAAAAGGAATACCAGTTCTATACTAGTGTGTATAACAAGGCAAACAAACAGCAATGATGACAGCAACAACAAACAGCCCCAGAGAGCCAGGAACATCCCTCTCTCAGTGCAGGCCCTTTCCCCATGGTGCAGTCACGGTCACAGCCGGCAGGAGCCTGGGGGCTGCCGGCCGGGCAGGGAGGGTGCGGTGGTTCTCCACAGCCACAGGGGCTCGGGGGGCTGCCGGCCGGGCAGGGAGGGTGCGGTGGTTCTCCACAGCCACAGGGGCTCGGGGGGCTGCCGGCCGGGCAGGGAGGGTGCGGTGGTTCTCCACAGCCACAGGGGCTCGGGGGGCTGCCGGCCGGGCAGGGAGGGTGCGGTGGTTCTCCACAGCCACAGGGGCGCGGGGGGCTCCCGGCCGGGCAGGGTGGGTGCGATGGTTCTCCACAGGGGCGCAGGGGGCTCCCGGCCAGGCACAGTGGCTGTGATGGTTCCCCACAGCCGGCAGCAGCGCTGGGGGCTCCCGGCCGGACAGGGTGGGTGCGGTGATTCCCCACAGACACAGGGGCGCTGGGGATCCCTGGCCAGGCAGGCTGGGTGCGATGATTCCTCACAGCTGCAGGGACGCAGTGGCGCGGGCCTGGCCATCCTTCCTCATGTGGACAATGGCAGAGGGGCTGGATGGCAAAAAATGGGCTGCAGCAGGAACCTCAGACTAGCAGGCTGGGAAGGCAGGGATGAGTAAAGTCCCGGAGTGGTAGATGAGGTGTGTCAGAAGCTCGGCAGCTATAGCTGAAACCATCCCAGTAGGGCAGGGGGTGCGAGTTGCAGTGTAGCAAAGCAGCCTTGGAGCAGTGGCACAGAAACGGGGAAGGCTGGGATCTGGTGGTGGCAGGAAATTCTGTGCCCCACGCAGCAGCTCCAACTGTCCTCCCCCAAAGTCGAGAGCAACAGCACTAGCAGCTGCCCCAGCCCCTTCTTTTCCCAGCCCAATTCTCACAGGATCTCTGTCCCTCCAAGAGAAACCCTTCAGATACGAGAGGTGGCAGCCAGGTGCCCTCCTCCCCTGAGCTTGGTAACTTCTTTTTCTTAGGTACCAGTTGTTATTTTCTCTTAGCAACAAAATGGGGAGAATTCCCTTGATTTACCAAAATATGGGTATAGATCTAATATCGATACCCAACTGAGATGGACAATAACTCTCTAACAACAAAGTTAGAAAGTGTATGCTTTATTACGGCCGGACCTGCATCGAGATCATTCCCAATATGCAGGTAAAGTCACAAAGCATTACAAGGTCTATTTATNGAAGTAAACTGCCTCTTCTTCGCTTTGACCCAGCTATTTCTGGGTCATTTTAATTAGTGGCGCCTTTGGGGATCCTCCAAATTCTTTCCCAAGATTTAAGTCGGAAGATGACCTTCTTTGTTTTTCCTTGGGTCACAGTAGCTGGTAAATCATCCAGATAAGTGCAACTGTGCAAGATGGTCAATCATTACTACTCCCCAGCCCCGTCAATTAGTTTTTGTAAACCATCCAGATAAGTGTAGCTGGGCAAGGTGATCAATCACTACTACTCTCACTGAAGTCCTAGTGTTTCACTATCTAAACTCTATTTTAATTATTGAATTTCTAAATTTTATGTTTCACCCTAAGAAAAGAGAACAAAAGGGCAAACCCTAACCTGCAACACTTCTGAAAAAAACCAATGGGTCTGCACAAGCCTGAACTTCTGGACTTTGGGGTAAAATAGCAGGTTCAAGAGCAGAATATGTAGGACGAGGTTTGGGAAAGCTGTACATTCCGAGTACCTCAGCCAATGGAGAAGGGATGAGGGCACCATGTGGCCGGGAGTTCAGGATAAAAGGAGGCTGCGCCTGCTGAAACCTTGAGAGAGAAAACCCTGCGGGCGTGTGCCCTGGTGGACTCTCTCCCTTTATTCGAATAAAGTTGCAGTACTCCTCTGTCTCCTTTTTAGACACACACCTGTGGTGTTTGTGGATTTTCCTGACAAGCGTGAGGGAAGTTACATCTTCTGTGTGCTCATATGCATCTTCACCACAGCGTGCTGAACCTTGATTAAACACTAAGAGAAATGGGAAAAAAAAATCAGTTAAACGGTGTCTTACTAACAGAATAAATGGCATTATCGATTCTGTTAAATCAGCATTTCATAGCTGCTTCACTTGTTTTTTCTTACAGCTATTCCCGATTTCCTGGTTTCATTCATTACTGCTTGGATGTGGTGTGGCAATCTGATTTCAAACTTGAAAAACTCACATGGATCGTGACAGAAACCATGATATGCATGCATTTGTCCTTTCCCACTCCTTGTGAAATCTTGTAATTTTTGTTTTTCCAGTTCAGCATTGCTGGCCCCATCTATGTAGTTTTTAGAGTAGTATAAATTAATATTTAACTTACTTTGCTACTTCATCAACAGATATTGTTAAAGTTGGTTCGCATTCCTGTTAGCAAATAAGTTGTTCTGCAAACTCAGCCCTTGATGCAGTGTGATAATCCCCTTTAGAGACATGACATCATGTGAAAAACCCCATATTTTGTTTAGGATTCAGCGTGAAAAATTATGAGCAATTTACACACATTAGACCCACTTACTAGTTACACACAAAACCACAGCAACCCACAATCTTAGTTTCTCATTACATGTTCTCTTGCTTTTTTCCTGTGTGCTTGCTGAGCCTAAGTAACACCTACCAACCCATCCTTCCAGCCCCAAATAATTCTCACAAAACAAAACAAAATCTCACAGGCCTGGGGGGAAAAAGAAAGATTTTTAAAAACCCAACCAAGCACTAAAAAACCCCCAAAAACTAAAAAACCCCCAATGCCCCTCCCCCAAACCAGAAGAAAAATAGAGTTGTACTGGACATTAAAAATCACATAGTCTGTAGAAATACTGGTTTTCTGGAATTGTACGATTAACTTCGCATCCCCTTCCCACAGGCCTCTCACTGTTTTAAAGACAATAATTGGGCACACTCCTCCACTCAGCCACAGCAAACAGTGTCACCTGGAGCCTTGCAAATCTCTCTTTCTCTAAATATAGATGAAACTATCTAGTTGAACTCAGCTTCTGGGGGCTTGGGGGTTGTTTTTCAGCTTTTTTTTTTTTTCCCCCAGCTCAGCACAGCTATTGTAACCCAAAGCAATACCTTTCCCTACAAACTTTTCGTGTTTAAAGGCAGCAGGTGTTTTGCACTTGGTCAAGTAGCAATTGATAGTTCCCAGCGATGCTGGTAAGGTGTTTTATCCATTAGTCATTTATTACCTTGACACAAATGCACTGTGATTAAATGAACCATGCTTTCCACATTACTATTTAAGTGCTGCTCTTAATTAATTTTTTTTTTTTTGGTCCTGACTATACCTATATCAAGATTAAAAATCCTCTCTTTACCTTTTTCGTTCTGTGATTTCCATAAATTTTGTTACAGCTCTTTCAGAAACACTTCAGAATCTTTCTGCAGATTATCTTTGATTTCCTGTATTTGAATTTCTATATCCTGATATCACATTTTCACTGTTACTGAGGTGTGCTCATTTGTGCATTAGTCTCATCTCTAGACAGTTGTGTTTCTATTAGATTATTTGCAGGTTACACCCTTTGTATCATTTTATTTCTTTATAGCGGAGGATTCCAAGTAGTGAATTTTTCGAGCTCAACTGAATCTTTGCTGTAAGCAGTTTCACGTTTTCCTCTATAAAGATTGATGCTGTCGTTGATGCCAGAGTTGCTGTGGATTATTAGTTTATTTCTAGCGGGTGTACTCATGTGGCAAAACAGCTGCTGCTGCGACTGGAATTGCAGTATGAAAAGATTTGCTCTCATCTTAGATTTATTGTCTTGAATTACAAGGCAAGAGTTGCTTCATATAATGACAGCAAATTACAGGAATCAGAGCGTGATTCTGGGGGCATTCTCGATACTTCTTATCAGAGTTCACGTCTGTCAGGGTTTGGGATACCTTTTTTGTTTGTCTCTCTGTCTTGGAATTTTTCCCCATTCTAGTTGCTGGAGGGGATAATGGGGAAGTGATTAGTTACTGGGAAGCTGTAATGGGGGTTGATTAAGATGGGACAAAGAGGTGGCTCTGAGATGGGTGCAGCTGGCTAGCCCTTATCTGGGATTCCCTGATATCTGATTTTTCCCCCTCAGCGCAGGGCAGAGATACTGGGTGACTCGTACTAGTTAAAAAGAACCAAGCACAGCTGGAGGGTACCCCTTCTTCGCTCCTGGACACTGAGAGGAGAGGGAGAGAGACTGCGTGGAGCTCCAGGAAGAATCTTCCTCCACCGTGGGCTTCTGTTTTCAGCTGCGTGTTTCTACCAACTCTCCATCGTCTGCTCCAGTGTCTCTAGGAAAGGAAACTCGGGATTCCCGAGCCCCCTTTCACCTCTCAGGGGAGTCACCGCACNTATATATATAAAATAGTATATAACTATTATATATATATATATATATATATAATAGTAAAGGACTGTTATTCCTCTTTTCTCATACCATTGCCTGAAAAGCCCCTTGATTTCAAAATTTTGCCAATTCGGAGGGAAGGGGGTTACATTCTCCTATTCTAAAGGAGGCTTCTGCCTTCTTTAGCAAAATACCTGTCTTTGAAACCAGGACAATGTCTGAGTGTGGTGTTACACGGTGATGTCCAACACATTCTGTTAGGGCTCAAAGCCAGGAAGTTGTTGTTTTTCCCAACTAAGCAAACAATCAGATATGAAACTCCCCATCCAATTTTAATTATTTTTATTGCTACCAACACCAAAGTCTTCAAATAAATGGAATTTTAACTTTTTGAGTGGATGCTTATGAGAAGCATTGATAGTCCAGTACTTGACAGAAAATATTTTTAAAACTCCTACGGGTTTCAGTAACAGGATGAAGTGTATGGCTCTGTAAGAAGAGATATTTAGACTTGCTGTATCTACTTTTTCACTCATTTTTGGTGATCACCAGTAGGACACAGAAAAGCAGCCATGGTATGGTGACAGATGGCAAGCTTTTCTTGGTGCAGGCAACTGGACAACCTCCAGACACCCAACTTAAATACCCCACCCATCTTTTCAGCTGCTCCACGTCCAACCCTACATCAGGCAACCACAGTGATGATGTTTGTACTTTCTGGTGTTAACCATCATATGACTCCTATTTTACTACCTCTATCACAAAAAGGTACAGAGCTGGAAATCACAATGTGTGTAACGCAGTGCATACTGAGAGGACAAAAGAAAAAGTGTCTGCAATATACTCTTGTGTTTAGTACCAGATTAATGAATACTGCAAAGTGTTCTCTGTTACAGGATGCCCTTGGAAGTGGCTCCTACACAACAGCAGCATTTCCTTCTCTTTGCTAGAGAGTGAGAGAGACTGATTAGTGGCACACAGGACTGTCTTGCTTTCCGTTACCCCTGGGGTTTGGGAAGATCATTTATGTGTGGCTGAGTCAGCTGTGTTCTCATCTGCTGTGACTTGCACACTGATGCTGCCTTGCAGTGCTTTTCTGCTTGGCCATAGGATGGCTCATTTGTGAACTGCCTTCAAGCTGTTCAGCTCCCATCAGTTTGGAGTGGGATGTTTGTAGCTATCATCATCTTGGAAGTATCATGTCAGGAGTCCAAGAATATTTGGTGTGTGAGACCTGAGGGGACTGCAGGATGCTGATGCACCCTTGTCTTCCCTGAAAACAGAAAAGCAGCAGACATTTTTTGAAGAAGCTGGCACAGACATATTTGAGCAAAAAAGGTGTTGTACTAGCTTGACCAAGTTTGGCTGAAATCCTGTAGAAATAATGACCGGAAAAGATTTTGGTTTGACAACCAGATAATTGATATTTGTCCTTCAGCAAGGTTAAAAAGAAACGTGAGCATTTTTGGGGTGTCATTATTTTTGTGTATGTCCATATGTGCTATTTCTTTCACATTTCAGAAAGATTTATCAAATTAGAGCCATAAGTTGCTAAAGTTCAGACCATTTCTATTTTGGAATATGTTATTAGTATTACATTCTTTATTCTAAGTTATCCATAACCACTTTCTAATTACAATTCTAATATTTTTCTTTCTCAAAAATAACTTTGTTCTACTTACAACCAAAACCACAAATGTAAGAGAAAAAGAAGCCTGAGTTAATTGAAGCATGAGGCAACATGGGTTTCATTAAGCTAAAATTAATTAGGTATAAATCAGCATACCTACATTAGTTGTATCAGTGCCTTTTTGATGTACATATGTACTCTAAATGGTTCTAAATGCATATACATACATAAATCTTTATGTTCTAATTAATTCTAAAATGTTTTCAGTTATTAATCAGTTTAATGTAAGTAAGGAGGTGAAAGATTAATAAGTATCTTGATCTGTTCATAAGAGAGATTTCAGAGACAAAAATATATGCAGTGATTATTATATAGGTCAGATACAGCTGTGTCTTCTCCTTTAGATACTCAGAATTATACATGTCTGAGTTGCCACAAAATCTTTCCTTTCAGTGCCGGGGAAAATCCAGAATCCCAAAAGAGTGTCTTAATCCGTAGCACTATTGCAACAATGTAAGTACCAATCTGAAACCTTGAAACGTGTGGATCTAATGAGCAAAGAGGAATAATGAGTCAAGGTGTGTATTAAATGTTTAGCATTTTCTCAACGTTTCCACTGAGTACCTATATTAATTTATCATTGTACTATCTGTCAGTAGACCAGAACCCTTTCTCCAGTACACAGCAGTTCTAGAGCATGCATGCAGAAGCAACATCTTCCTTCTCAAGTTTTTTACCCCCAAATCTCATACCAACCTTTGTCTCACATTTTTGAAGTGAAGCTTAGCACTGGTTCTAGGTTTCCAGGTGGTTCTGAGTAAGTAAACTTTTTAAGCTCCGGAAGTTTGGGGTTTCTTTTAACCATTGAATGGAATACTTACTGACAAAACTATTTCTTTTCCTTCTACTGTTTGTACAGCTATGTGGCTTTCCACTCGTTGCTACCCAGCTTTTTCTGATGAATAAATAGCTCAGTAGTAGAATATGCCACTGGTAGAATTGTGGCATAAAGAGACAAAGGTACAAATGATCTGCATAGTGGATCTTGGTGATGATACTATCAGACATAATGGAACGAAACCCATTCATGGATACAAGAGTATATTTTAGTGTAGTTTTTCTTAATGCTAATGCACCTGTCATAATCTGGAAGGTGAATATTAATCATATGATAATAAGTGCAGAAATCCTGGATCCTGATGGAACAGAGTGCCACCAGCTTCCCACCCTTACATACCTTCTCTCTGTAGGTACTGTGGTGTCAGTGCAGAGGGTCTTGGTTTATATGGGTACACCTGGGCTTAGAGCTATCTCTTTGCTTTTACCCTTCTCTTGAAACACAAATGCTCTATATGTATATATTAAATACAAGTATGTATTTGAGGCATTGTAGTTGTGTGTGCTGAACAATCCTTACTGGCTCCTAAAGCCACTGGTAAAACATGATGAAAGACAGAAGACTGAAGAAATTAACAGCAGCATTTGGCGTGCACATTGGCTAGAGCACGCTGGTTCTCGGTAGGGAAAATATGTCTCGACAGCCAGCACTGCCTCTAGATCAGAATATTCAGTTAAGGAGGATTTTTATGAAGTGTGATAAAACAATTTTCCTTCCTGCTGGGGTTGTATTGCTGCAGTCAGCTCTCAGAGGTTTGGGTCATGGGTGAATGACTTTCAAATTTCAAAGCTAATCATTGTTCGTAGGTAGAAGACAGATATAGATTGACACTTTGTTCTCTCACAAGAGGTCCTGCACAAACACTTTTTACTGACTTCAGTCCACCACAGAGAACAAGATAGGGTAGATAGGGGGAAGATAATGTATAATAAATTGTATAACCATAGTAGTCAAGGATAGACAAAGAAGAAAACACCAGTACCCTGTAGTACTCCATTTGGTTCTGCTCTAGGTATTTTGCCCATATTAAAATAAGCAGGATTATTTTATCACTTAAACACTTCGTGGGAATTGATGTGGGTAATACCAGACAGAAAACAGAGGCAAAAAAGGAGTGGTCAGTTCTAGAATAAAGCAATACATTGCAATCTTAATTTGGTGCTTCTGTTGATAATGGATCTACTCACACTAAGGCTGCTGTTTCTTCTGAAGAAATGAGGGGTTTGAATGACAAATGCTCCTGAGGATCAACTGAAATCATAACTGTATGGCCAAAATGACATTATAACATTTGACATTAAAATGGCTTTTAGAGCTTGAGGATGTTTTGTGTCTGTAGCTTAGCCTGCCGCTAACATCCTGATGTTTACTTGAACAGTTGAAACAGACCTGTCACCCGCAAAAGCTGTAAGTGGCATGACAATGGTAAAGAGATATGGAAAGACAGCTGAACTGCTGCAGATGTGAACTTCAAACATGACAAAATTTTTGACTGACAGAAAAGTGGAGCAGAGGCAGAATTCTCCAAGGTCTGTTATCTTTACACTTTTCTTGTGTTCCTCTGTGTCTCAGTACCTTTTATCATTCTGTTATCGTGCTTTGCAACTGTACTCTAGTGTCCAATGTTAAAGCTTTTCATCCCCAAAATTTTATCTGGTTTTCTGTCCTTTCAGAATATTTTCTCTCAGTTTTATTGGACAAATTAGAATAAAAAGATACAATATTGTTATTTTATATTTATAGGCAGACACAATAGTTATGGTAAGAACTAGAGATTGTATTAAGAAAGAGGAAGCAAAAAACCAGTATGTTGAAAAATACTATGTTTTAATGGATGTTCCATGGTTCTTTTCGTTTATTTTGTGTAATTCAAATATTTAAAAATTTAAGAACGTTTTAAAAATGAGATACTGTGACCAAATTTCCTTCAACCTGAACTATTTAAATCAATAGAAAGAGAGCACTGCATTTGTCATTATAAAATAATTTTAAAATGCTGGAATATTACTGAAAAAAGTAATCAAACTATTATGTCACAAATTTTAATGTAATCAGTATGTTCCCAGAAAGCTTTCATTGTAGTTAAGCCAACAATTTCTAAAATAAAAGGTTTATAGGAGACCTAATAGAAAACTTTCAAAATACTTCAGTACAAAGCAGTTTTATAGAAATTTCATGAGATAAATTAGATTGAAGTAATTGTTTGCCAAGAAATAAGCACAAATCTGAACAGAGTTGCTCAAATGGCAGTTTTCTCTACAGATGATGTAGAGGAAATGAAATTGCAGACATGGAGCCCACTCAACATGCAGTCACCTTCCTACACATCTCCCCCACCATTTTTGTGTTGGAAAGTAGATGTAGACTGTTGCAGAAGAGTCTGTTTGTTCCTGGTACATACATTTGGTTAAAGATACTTTTTTCTGGCTTTCCTAGTTCAATTTCTACAGGTACATCCAGCAGATACCCTGGCTGCTGCTCCAGTCAGCAAAGGAAATAAACACATACACACACACACACACACACAGAGATAGTCCTGGTTAGCTTAGGCCAGATAAGAAATGACGGCCAACCTAGGCCTCCCTTTTTTCTCTTTTTTTTTTTTTTTTTAAGAGGTCTAGAAAAACACAAGTTCTAGAAATAGGAGGAAGATACTGCTATGCATAAAATAGGAGCTCAATGTGCACACCATATTTTATCTGATTGCCTGTAGGCTGAACAACCACGTATTACCCAGCTGCAAACTCATTTTAATTCTGTTATTTTTATATAATTTGTCAGACTGTGCATTATATATTTGCTAGTAAAGAGGCTTAGGTTTTAGTGCATGATCTTCTGTAGTCCACTGGAATACTTACTAGTGAGGAAGCAATGAGGGAGTCTGCAGTTGCCATAATCCCTTTGCTAAAAATAGTGTTTTCATGTGTCTGCCTTGGTACTGGCTTATTGTAGCTTATCTGTTGCCTCATGAAAACTCACTTTGGCTTTTTTTAATCCTGAAATCTTGCACCAAAGTACAATTTAAATGCAAAATTACCAGACATTTCAACCGAGTATTTATTTTCTTCAGTGCAGCCTTCTGCACAGATTTTACTAAGACCTACACTTTCTTCTTTTAATTTGTATCGTATTCTACCAGCTTACTGCTCTCTGTTTCCTGATGAAGCTGCTGTTTGCTGGACACTCAGTTTACAGTTTGGGGTAACTACAATTTGACCCTAGAGTGGGTGTCTTCTTATGGGCCAGAGGAATTTGGTGTTACTAGCATTGGTTACAGACAATAACACTAATTGTTACCGATTCCAAGGACTGCTTTTCTCGCTAATTGATACTTAAATCCATAAGTCATAAAAAGTCTACAACTTCAAAGGAAAAAAGTCCTAGAATTCTAAGGACAGAATCTTGGTGAAAATCTAGGAAAAAACCCCAAGATTTTTTATTTTCCCCTGATCTTCAGCAAGGAGAATAAGTGTAATTCCACTCCACCCCCTACCTCCCAATTTAGGTACAGTGTCAGATTAACAAAGAATCTAAGCAAAAATCTGACTTTTAGAAGCATCTCAATGTGTTCTTCAAAAGGAGTCAGTTCAGAGGTGATTCTCCTTGCTCTTTTATTCACATCCCCCTGCCCTTTCTCAGAATAATGCCGGGAACTCGGACACTAGCACCTTCTATTGGTCTGCAAGGTTGTCTGTTCCCTCCTCTGACAAGATGCAGAGTGGAATACAGCTTTGATGTGGAATGCCTCAGGCTTTCATCTTATAATGATCTCACCCAAAAGATCCAAAAAGTTCTAAACTGAAAAGCGCCAAACTTTATTTAAATAAATAGTTGTGTTTTTACTTCTTTATACAAAGAAAACTTAAGGCAAGTTGAGGTGACAGAACAGAAAAAAGATTTGTGCATTGTTCTATTCCTGTCCCCTATCACTGCAGACAGACCCTAGGTTTGAGCTGCTGGGGGCCCCCAGTTTCTGTGTAGTCCTGTTTGCAAGTTCTTTCCAGTCTTTCTGGAGCCAGGCTGTTCTTCCTTGTGAATGTCCTGTCTACTCCTTGTGGTTCCCTCTGGCTTTCTCTCCTCTGGGCATGCTGAGTTCTCTCCTATTATGTGGAGCAGGCTTCCTCCTCAACCAGCCTTTTCAAAGAACAGATCAGGTAACTGAGAACACACAAATAAAACAAACACTGCGTTATTGTATAGCTAGGGACAATGGCAGAGAGAACTATAATCCAAAGATATTAATATATTAAATTAATTTGTAATAGTCTGTGTGCCTCATGTGTGTGTGTGCATATGTGTATCTGTGGGCATGGGTTTATGATTCTTTCCAATAGCTGCTGACCCATTTGTTGGTTTTTCTGTTGAGAATTAATCAAAGTAAAACTCTGAGGTAACAAAAGACAGCTTGCTCAGCCTTTCTGTAGTCTTCCTCACCAAAAATAATAACTGCAAGTAACAATGATGAGAAAGGAAATCCTGCTGTTTATAGTAAAATTTACAGTTGACTAACACTGATATTTAAAACATATCATCTGCATCATGGTAGTTTCAAGTTTCAGCAGAGCTCCTTTTTCATGCCTGTGAGCTTGCAAAAGCTAAGCCCAGAGTCTTTGGGTGGGTTCACAAAGCCAATGCAGGCAGCATCCAAAGCAATTTCAGTTTCACTGTCAGAATTTCATGGTATCTCCCTGGCCATCTGAAGTGCTCTAAAAACTTTCCTTTCAGAATATGATGTAGTTCAAAAATAGTATTGCAGAATAAGTTTTTAAATAATCTTCCTTACACCTGTAATTTTCATCCACTTTCTTTTTAACTGTCCAGAGCATGTTTTTTTTTATTAAGAACTGTGTAGCAACTTCATTCATACACATTTCTCATATTCCAGCAGGCTTTCTCTCATTAACTATCTGCACCTGGAAGGTGTGGAATGAATTTCAGGAAAATTATTTACTCTCCTGCCTCCCTCCTACCCTTCTACAATTATTCTTACAGGTGTTACTGGTTACTAATAGTAATCCAAAGGGTACTTTAGTCAGAAAAAATTTCGCCATCATCCAGTGAAACAAATAAGTTCTTTGCATTGCTTCAGTGTTTTCACTTACCATCTACACTATGAGATAATCTATTTGAAATGCATGATTTAATGAAGTTCAAAGCTATCCAACAAAATCCCATGTTACCAAATTAGTTTAATATTTAGTACCCATTTGTATCATCTGAGGTCCAGGTGTAGACTAGCAATCACAGCAATCGTCACTTGGTGGAGCCAGATTACTCTGCAAGTGAATGTGCTTTGCAAATAGCTCGCAGAAAAGCTATCAAAGATAGGAGTTATAAATAGTACTTCGGAGGAAGATGGTAAAAAAATTGTGGGATTTCAATACATCCTTTTAGGAATTAGAAGCTTTATAGCTTTACTTTTAATTACTCTAGCACGGAAGAAGTAAAGGACTTTCTGGCCAAAGCGAAGGCTATCTCCTTTTGCTGGAATAAAATGGAAATACAGTGCTGGCATATTTGGTGATGTACATGCAACCCTGGAAGGATGAAGCAATAGCTGTTAATCTTGGTACAATTTTTTAAAATTCAGCTTGTTAATATTTATACATGTTTTTACAGTATTTTCACACAAATATTTTAAATTTATGCCATACTTGTAGCTCTCTTCTAAATGCTCTTCATAAAATCTGGAAAGATATCTAATTTATTTCTGGTGTAGAGAATAGATAATACTTGGAGGAAAAAAGGAGGGGATACCACACTGTAAACACCTTCTCTATACTCGGCTAAGTATAAAGAACTCTCAGCAACTTTTCCTCACAGTTTGTTTCTTTTCCATCTGTAAGAGTGGAACTCTCTTTAAAGAAGTGTCACAGTAGAAGCCCCTACTCATTCTTATTCTGCACAGTATGTACTGCACACACTGTAGCAAAGACTTGGGGAATTTATGGCTCTCTCTGCCGTCATGATACTCAGCAATCAGAGGTTACTACTGCAAGTGTGTGTATGTTCTGGTGGTTTTGTGAGGATTGGTTTTTTATTATTATTTTTCTCATTTTTTTATTGTTTGCATGCATTGAATTCCTCTGAGACAGATGGATAAGGATAGGTATTTTTGAGGAGTTGTTCTGACTACATGTGAATAAAATCTTACACTTTCAATATATTCTTTAGACTTGTCAGATCTCATTTACCAGGAATAGGCTGTCACTTGAGTTCAAGCTTCATATTATATTGCATAATATATCGAGCACATGGCTCTTTCCTGGCTTGTGACCCCCTGTGCCAAAAGGAGCCAGTTCTCCCAATCAGCCATCTGTTGGCAGATATATCCGGCAACCAGGGTTATAGAACAGGAGGGAAGCCACAACACTGGGGAGAGGAGCTTAAGGCTGGCCAACGAGAGGGGTTTGTGCTTTGAAATCCAAGCTAAAAGACAAAATTCTCAGCAACATAATGGCATCACAGTCCCACACATTGTATGTCTTTGCTCACAGCTCCCATGTGTGTTTTTAGAAGTACATCTGCTTCCGTGACCCACCAAGTCAGATGACAGCGGAGATTGTCAAGCCTTTGAGATACTGGCAAACCTGGCACAGAGTGTTCTTATAACTTCTCCTATCCTAGTATGAAAAAGTGAGAAACTAAATGAAAATCTGATGTTACAGCTTCCTAGACTTATATACAAAATCATACTAGGGACATTATTCAGAACAACTAAGATTTTCTAAATAATTAGATTTTCTCAATTATTTTTGCACAGAACCCGTTCTTTCTCAATGAATGAAAATATACATCATGAAAACAAACCGTATTTCTAGAACATCTTAATGTATAACTGTGGGCAACAACAAGATATATGTTAAGGAGAATTTAAAATTACTATATTTCTCCCTTGCAAGGGAGGGAAAAAAAAGGTATATTAAACCTTCATGTAAAGAACAGATCACATTTTATGGAAAGACAGCAATGACATTACTGGTGAGAAAGAGAAAAGGTCAAACAGAAATACAACCTGAAATACAGAAGTGACTTTCCAAGCTACAGAAGGGCAGGATGTGCTCTGTTAATGCTGGAAGATGGAATAGGGGCAGGATAAATGTGGAGTGTTGGTTTTGCACATCCAGAATAGCTGGAAAGAGCCCTTGTGGTGGCCTCTTTCTGGGTCATTGTCCAGAACTTCTATTCAGGCAAAATGATGACAAATGTTAAATATTGCAGTGCTTTTCCAGATAATGAAGTCTGTGGAGATTTGGGGGATTTTATTTGTTTTTATTTAGTTTCTAAGTAGATAGCTCTATTTCCTTTTTATACTTTTGGTGACAGCCTGGCAATTTGCATTCAGTTTCACTCCTTTTCCTTAGGATAAGCAGTACTTATGACAAGTCACACAGGATGTTTGACATCCTTGAGCAGGGAAGAAAATTTTTAAAATTTCTTTCTTCTTCTGATTTTCTGCTTTCCCTCTGTGATACCATTTGAACAGCTGTATGTAGCTCTGCCAACAAGGGAGAGAGGTTCTCAGCTGAAGGGTTTTAAAAGTTCATTAATTTAATTTATTCTGCCTCTCCAAAGGAGATTTGCATTGTCATTGGAATAGTAGCTCTTATTTGATTTTTTTTTCACTCTTCCTTCCTCCCCAGTTGAATTGGAGATTTACAAACAAAATCCCTGATTTCATGCATCTTCTAAGTGGTATGTCTAGTTTCATTCCTTTTACATAAGCTACTTGATTTTATGTGCTCTTATTTTCATTCAGTTTATTGCTCTTTTCTTTTTTACGATTCTCCCTGTGGTTTTGTATCATCAGGAAATTTCACTTCTTACTGAATGCATCTTCATCCAGGTTAAAAGGGAGAGACAGTCAATCAGTGAATAAATCCCTGCTCTCTGAAAACACAGTCAGCACCAGCTGTAGCTCAATTAAACTCAACACTTGAATAGTTCACAAGAGAACCTACACTTGTATACACACATTAATCAAATAAATCCATTTTAACCTGTAATCATATTCCAAGCTTTCAGTTAATAGCTTGGACAGTAAAGTGTGGGCTGGAGATATGTGATGCAAGTAGCAGATAATTAAACCTTCTGAGCATAATGTTTAAACTTATAATGTCCTGATACGGACACTAAACAAGGTATGCTGAAGGAACCTAAAGTATATGGAGTTTACATGCCTAAATGTTGATCAACACTTCTGCTGAGTAATACAAGCAGCTCAGCTGTTCAGAACTGCTTGACATGTTTCTAGTTTGAAAACAGAGAAAAATGCTTTAGCTTTACTTTTTTTTCCCTAGGATCGTGAATGCAACAGTTTGTAGAAAGAAGACTATTTCTGTATGTGTTCTTAAGCCAGTTTTAAAAACCTGCATTTCTTAATTCTGCAGATATTAAGAAAAACTCCCAAGGATCAATGATTTCATAATCCATATTTAGAACAACTTCTATGTAACAAGATGTGCTTAAATCCTGCTGACTCCATGTTAAAGAGCCATCCTGCCTTGACCATGGGACTGTACTGTATGGGCAGCAGACCCCTACTAAAGGGCGCTCTGGCTAAAAACACCCGGTCTGTGGAGAATACAGACCACGTCAGACTCTATTCTAGCTTTCTAGTCTCATTAATTAAATCTGTTCTGAACAGATTTCAGACAAGGTCAGGCTGGCCGTGCTGATTGCTGTTTAGAATGTGTTCCAAAAGGAGCATTACTGCTGCTAGTTGAGAATATTTTACTGAAATTACTTTTGTCATTAAATGACTGGTTGTCAAACTGAAGTATATTTAGCTTAGTTTGGGACAGCTATCTTGACCCTGTGCTGGAGAGAGATGAAGATGGACAAGCAGATGTCCCAAACCACAACAATCAAGTTCACAAACTCTACTGGGATCAAGTCCTGGCTCCAGTAAAATGTTTGAGTGTTTATATGTAGCATATGTATGCAACAGTTCCTCCCCAAGACAGCCTGGTGCTCATGATATGTTAGAAAAAGGCTTAAAGTTACACCCCTTGTTTAGACCAGGTTGTACACCATGTTGAACCTGATATGGAAGTGTCAGGGAAAGCATGCTTTCTCTTGGTGAAAACCTTCAATAAGTTTTAGTTTCACACTCATGTGGAGTGAAAAATGTCTGAAATGTGGAATTACACCAGAAAATACTTTTTTCACAGCTGTAGTTCAAGTCCCTTTTTCTCTGAAGTGATGGGGAATATTTTTTGGTGATAGACTAGTAGGCACAGCCGTGAAAATGTTTTGCTTGTCACAGGCCATCGGCAGTGATCCTCCCTTGGGCTGACAGCAGTGATACAGACAGATCCCTTCCCACACCCTCTGCACTAACTGAGTTGGATTGCTTGAAACGAAATCATGTGCTCTTTGTCTGGCTGTTTCACCTTGCACCCAAGCATTCTCCATTCCAAGCAGAAGTCCTAACCTGGAGACCTGGGAAGTTATTAGAGACACCCTGTGGTAATGACACCACCGTTCCGTCTTTTGCCTCGTGGCCTGTGTACTGACACTCAGAGAGACACCGAAGTTAGCTCCAGAGCTTACTTAAATCAGTGGGATTCTTTGGATTGGCTTTAATGTCTGTGGATCAAGTCCCAGCAGAACTCTGAAAATAAAACTCTAGCACTTTACAAAATATTATTAATTTAGTGGTGAAAAGATTTGCTATATAATTGGTAAATAATAGGAAATTTTCCAACCCTGTCTTAAAATCTTTACCTCACTGACTCTCCCTAGCTCCAAAGTAGTTTTTATAGAGGATTATAGTAGTGCTCGAGGTTCTGAAATCACTGGTGTATTCTTTCAGACACTCCTAGGTATCTGCTTGCATTTGAAAGGCACAGACAGTTCTGAACTCTGATTAAGGCATGATTTGTGGTATGAAAAACTTGAACATCCTTTGGTAAAAGGAAAAAAAAAACCTGGCTTCAAAAGCTGTAGCTCCAGTTCTGAAACTTAAATAGACATATTTCCCATTTTTATTCAGTATAATTCTAAATAGAAGCACTGAAAACAGTGCCATAGGCTACAGGGTGGCACAGCTTTAAGGTGCTAAGTGAAGTAACTTGTGGATATTTAGAAGTGCTCAACAAAGCATAAATTACAGCAAGGATCGGAAGACAGGAAAAACTCAGATGCCTACAAATAACTGAATGTTTCCCCAGGGCACAAACATTAATGACTTTAATTAGATTATAATTGCTCGTGGAAGCATAGTCTTCCACAAGATAAAAATACCTGACATTGCATTTGCTACTAGGCAACTGCATCAGAAGTACAAGGAGGTTTAACGTTAAACAGAAGTTATTTACTAAATATAAGGTGGGGCACAGTATATGCTCTGTTTTCAGGACATACTCATATGTTTTTCAGATGGCAGACAGCTTCACATATTTGGCACTGGGTTGTAGT
>VYZT01013248.1:8404-19225 GCA_013400735.1 Pomatostomus ruficeps | reverse complement strand
ATAGTATTCTATTTTATTTTATTTTATTTATATTATTATTTATATTTTATTTTATTTTATTTTATTTTATTTTATTTTATTTTATTTTATTTTATTTTATATTTTATTTTATTGTATTTTATTCTGTTTTATTCTATTTTTTATTTAATTTTCTTTTTTTTTTTTTATTTTATTTTTTTGTTCAGGAGTCACTGCCTGGCAGAACAGGGTTGGTTTCTTTTTTCTTTCCCCAAGAGGATGCTCCCCCTGCATTTACAGACACACAGAACTGAGTTCTCCCCATTCCCTGGATATCCCTCAACTCCTCTCACCAGCAAAGCCCCGAGGAGCTGCAGGATGGGGCCACAAGGAGCTCAGAGATCTCTTAAAGGCCATAAAATTATTGTCAGTGATGAAAAGTCCCTTCCACGGCAGCTCTGCCGCTCGCAGGTGAGGGAAGCTCTGCAAACACCCCCAGCCCCTCCCAATTAACTCAGTTATGGATGCCATCCCATAAATATTTAAAAACTCCGGAGCAGAAGTAATAAACGGTTGATTTGTTTTCCCGGCCGCGGCCGCTGCAGCCCCGCGCTCTTTGTGGATAATTCTTTATTCCATTTAGCACCGGGGGATTTATCTTCCCTCGCCTCCCCTCCCGGGTTTAAACTTTTATCATCTCCTGGAACCTGTGCTGAGGTTCTTTCCTGGCCGCCGCGCTCGGCTGGAGCATCTGGGGCGATAAAGTCTTGGTTCTGTCATCCGTGTTCTGAGCTGCTGCTCACATCCTCTCTCGCCCTTCTCCAGACACCTCGAAAAGCCCAAATAATCTGCATTTTCCTGCCCTTTATCTGCAAGTACCGTTTGCATTCAGGTGCAATTCCCAGGAGCTGAAGTGTCAATAAATGAATTTTAAACGGGTCCCTTCTTTCTCTTTGGTAGCCACTGTAGTAACTCACAGATTGCAACTTTGGTTATAGGTTTGAAAAGAAAAATCAATGGTTGTGATCAACAAGAAATTGTCATTTTTGTGCTGTTAAATCAGCAGGCAGTGCTGCTGCACAGCTTTAAAAATCACTGTCCTTGCCCGACGTCCTTTTTCACTTCCAGCAAGAGTTTTAGACTCTTCCAATCACTCAGTTCGCTCTCCTCTGGGCTGGCAGGGGCGTCAGCTATTGTAAAAAATAGTCTGGCCGGTGGAATGGATCTCCTCTGAAGGACGAGATTATTCTTCTTTTCTCTTAAAAAAAAAAACGAACTCAGAGAAAGGGAAATGTTTGCTAAAATTCCCTTCAGACTCTCTGTGTGTATGTTCATGTTGGTTTGAGGTGCACTTTCCCCTTCTTCCAGCCCTCAGGGCTCCTCACCTTCGAGTTAAAAAGGACAGATCAGAAATAGCCATAATCTCCCTCACTTTTCCAGTGCTTGACAAGCCTTTCCATGAAGGAATTTTCCCTGATACCCAATCTCAACTTCTTCTGGGGCAACTCAAGGCCGTTCCTTCTGGTTCTGTAGCCTCTGGTGAGAAGGGGCCGAGCCCCCTCTCCTGCACCCTCCTGTCAGGGCTTTGTAGGGGCTCCCTGAGCCTCCTTTTCTCCAGGCAGAGCCCCCTCCAGCTGTTCCTCATCCCCCTTGTGCTCCTTTCCCAGCTCCACTCCCTCCTCTGGAGCTTCCCGCAGTGAGGGAAAAACCCAAAACCAAACCCAAAACCAAACCCAGGGTTTGAGTGCGGCCTCACCAGCGCTGGGTAAAGCTGATGCCTTGGAGAGGCTCCCTGGAACAGAGGCCAGACAAGATTNTGAGGTGTCCTTGAGTGCAGCCTGGAGAGGATTTGTTGTGTCTGAGCAGGATGGGAGAACAGGAGCTCCCAGCCCGTGGGGAGTGGGAGAGTTCCACACTAAAGCAGGGCAGGGGCTGGGAAATAGAAAAGTTCAATCTGAAGGCATCAAAGCGGGACAGTCCCAGTTCTTGGAGTCAAACAGAATCAGCTGCACCTGGGAAGGAAAAGCAGTGCTGGAACCGCAGGATGGGAGATCCAGCGTGGGATAAGGAGGCTCTGGGGTGGATTTGAGGGTGAGGGTGGGCAGGAGGCACAAAGGGAACTCTCAGATCTGGGTACACAGAAAGGACCATGAGGAATAGGAGGAGCAACCTCACCTCTGTCCCCAGGTGGCTGCTGAGTTCTTGCAGCCACTTCTGTCACCGCCTCCTCAGGAGTGACTGAAGGTCTCGCACAGACCTCAGAAAAGGACTGGAAAATTATTCAGGGCGTGAGAAACGAGTTACAGGACCTGGAGCACCATGAACTCTGTTCATTATCCTATTAAAAAAGATGGAGAGGAGATTTTCATCGTTCGTTTTAAGAGTATCTGCACGGAGAGGAGTCTTGAGAGTAAAGGGCCTTTTGACCCTGCGAAACGGAGCCTAACGAGAGGGCTGGGAAATGAGCGTGGAGAAATTCAAGAAATTCAGCCTTGAAACACGACGGAGTTTCCCAGCAGAAAATCACCGAGCAGAGCTGGCGGCGGCCTCGCGAGCGGGTCATGTAAAATGAGATTTGGTGCCTTAAAAGGCAAAAATTCCCATCCAATTTCAGCGAGAGCTTCTCTTCCTCGGGCTGGCGGGAGCTGGGATTGCTGGGACGCTCATGCTGCCGTCAAAACCTCGGTGCTGCAGCTCCATCCCGCCTCTGCTGCCCTCTGAGCTCAGCCTGTGCTCCCCAGGGCACAGAGCAGCGAGCTGGGGAACTGTCACAAAGGCACAAGAATATCTGACCTCTGCCTTCTTGCCTTTATTTGGTGTTTCTTGAGTTTTGGGCATTTTAAACAAATTCAAAACTTTCCTTTATTTGGTGTTTTTTGAGCTTTCATTGAGCTGCAATCCTGGGCATTTTAAACAAATATGAAACTTTATTTGGTGTTTTTTGAACTTTAATTGACCTGCAACCCTGGGCATTTTAAACAAATAGGAAACTTTATTTATGTTTTTTGAGCTTTAATTGACCTACAATCCTGGGCATTTGAAACAAATTCCAAATTTTCCTTTATTTGATGTTTTTTTGAGCTTTAATTGAGCTGCAATCCCGGGCATTTTAAACAAATTTGAAACTTCCCTTTATTTGGTGTTTTTTGAGTTTTCATGGAGCTGCAATCCTGGGCATTTTAAACAAATTCCAACCTTTCCTTTATTTGGTGTTTTTTGAACTTTAATTGACCTGCAACCCTGGGCATTTGAAACAAATTTGAAACTTTATTTGGTGTTTATTAAACTTAAATTGAGCTGCGATCCTGGGCATTTAAAAAAAATTCCAACCGTTCCTTTATTTGATGTTTTTTGAGTTTTAATGGAGCGGCAATCCTGGGCATTTAAAACAAATTCAAAACTTCCCTTTATTTGGTGGTTTTTTGAGCTTTAATTGAGCTGCAATCCTGGGCATTTTAAACAAATTCCAACTTTTCCTTACGCAGCAGGAGCCAGGGAGAAGAAAAAAGGATTTGCTCCTCTTTGGAGACTTTTCTTTCCCAACCCCATGAGTGTGGGCACGAGTGGAGGCCCCAGGCAGAAATTTCCCTGGAATGGGTTTGTAAATACCATTAACAGAGAGAAAATTATAAATGTGGCTTCCTGTCCACAAATCCTCACTGCAAAGTGGAATCACCAAGTAGAAGGGAAACCAGGAAAAGGGGACAAGACAGGTTCAGCTTTATTTAATTTCAATTCTTTGCTCTTTTTCCATTTTTCCCCCACCATTTCACTCTCTCCGCAGCTCAGATTTAAACCATCAACGCACCCCGTTGCCTTCCACCAGGGGACACGTTTGACCCGTTTATTTTTAAGCGCTCCCGCTCTCTTTTTTGGTGTCTGCTCCGGAGTGAGCCGTAAAAAAAAGCAGCTTCATTAAAGCCAAAGGTGCCCGTGTGTAAAAGAACTCGCTGGGAGCTGATGGGATCTTCCAGGGGACTGGAGTGAACCAGTGATAATTGAAACAAACAGATCTCGGTGGGCTGAATTAATTCACAGGAGCTGTATTTTTGGTTTTTATTGCCCAGGCAGCGGTTCTGCAGCTCCCCACTGGCACGGAGAGACAGAAAAGAACCCCAGAAGAGGTTTCAGGAGATGATAAAAGTTTAAAAGGAAGGGAGGTGAGGGAAGAGAAATCCCCTGGTGCTAAATGGAATAAGGAATTATTCACAAACAGCATCACAGGAATAAAATAAAATATAACAAAACAAAACATAACAAAACAGAAGCAGACACCGCTGCCTTCCCCCTGCATGGTGACCCCATTGCAGGAGGGGAGGGGAAATCGAGATCCAAATGGGGAAAACTTTAGTGAAAATAAAAATAAACAAATGCAAAAAAAAAAAAATAAACACCTGCATGGTGACCCCATTGCAGGAGGGGAGGGGAAATCGAGATCCAAATGGGGAAAACTTTGGTGAAAATAAAAGTAAATTGAAGCACAAGAAAACCCAGACTTTTCGTGCTGATTTTCTCTCGCAGAACAAGGAGGAGCATAATGTCAGATTTTCTAACAAATTTCATTTGGGTTATCTTTATTCTTAAAAAACTCTGGATGTGTGTATTTCCAGCTGTTCCTCTGATGAATTTTTGGCAGATTTCATTGGGAAAACTCTGTTTTAATGTGGGGCCGAGGGAAATCTCCCACCTTGTGCTGTGTCAGAACGAGAATTTCCCCAGATCTCATCCTCCCCTGGCTCCATTTGCTGCTCCCAGGGAGCCAGGATTGGATTTTTATGGAATCAGGGCCTGGATCTTTTATGGAACCAGGGATTGGGTTTAATATCGAATCAGAGGCTGGGGATTTTATAGAATCAATGTAATATTTATAAAATTATAGAACCATGAATAGTTTGTGTTGGAAGGCACCATTAAAGGTCATTTAGTCCATTTAGCTGCTGCGTTTTTCTGTGATAATTTCTCTTTTTTGTTCTTTCTTTCAGGATTCAGTAGATGGGTATCATTATCAAATATTTTTCTGCCGAGGTGCTGCAGCCAAGCAATAAACTGCCCTGCAGGCTCGGGATAACCTGGCTTCACACCACTGATACTTTCTTTTTGAAATAATGATTTCCTCTGCAGCAAGGCTCCTCGGGAAAGGTGCAGGAGCTCGTGGTTCATTCCTGTTAGACAAAGTTTTTAAGCACAATTCTTTCCTGAAAACCTGAGATCTGCGTCGGTCTTTGCTGAACAGGGATTGATTTAAACTTGTGCTTGAATACCCCGTGGAAGGAGAAAATGAACAGCTGGAATTTCTCTTCGTTGAGGCACAAATTCCCTGAAAATGGCGCTGAATGTGGGAGAAGAATCAGGCCCTGGGCATTTAAAAAAAATATTTAAATTATCTTACAACACCAACCTGTATTTGTAGGACACTAAAACAATCTGCTGCAAAACCCAACCCCTCGTGGTCCTGTCCCGTTATCCCACATCTCCTTCCCAAAATGAAGGATTTAGGATTTTTTAGGATTTTTTTTTTTTGTGTGTTAGAGTTTTCTAGCACATGCTCTGTGCCTGAAGTTTCATTAAAATTCCATCCATTCCCTCTACATTCTTGGCTTCCCATCTTCTTTAATGAAAGGCTGCAGGAGTTTCCTTTCCAAATGGTTACTTTACCAATGACAGAAAAATGAGGAGGTGGGACCCTCTTGTCAAATATTTTGTGGCTGGGATGGCGTGGAGGGAATTGGGCATCCTATTCCCTGTCGTGCTCAAAATCAGGAACAAAATGAATTTATTACCCACCAGAGTGACCATCACATCTTGCTTCTGCAGGTGGATATATTTGTATTTATATTCAGAATTTCTTGTGCCTCCCATGCACCAGCACAGGGGTTTGTCAGGCACCCCAAGCCCCTGGTTGGGTGACTTCCCTCCCAGGTATTAATTAATTTATCAGAAATATGTGGATAATTAGGAATTGACACAAACAGCTCCCTGAGCAGCTCACAGAGTGATGTTTGCCCCTCCTCTTGCCTCTCTGTCCTGTGTTTTCCCAGAGAATTTCTCCTGGGCTGCTCCTCCTGCCGCTCCCGGGAGCAAGCTGTACCCTGGCTGCTGAAAAATAACCTTGTGGGAAATCCATTTTTTTTTCCCCCAAATCACTTCTGATCCCTGCCTCCCTTTTTCCAGGCTTGGAAAGGCTGCAGTCATTTATTCTGTAACTTTTTCTGGTGGGATATTGCGGGTACCTGGCTTTGCACATCCCTAATAAGTGGGCAGACATCCGAAAAGCCGCTCGCCGTCGCCGCGGGTTCATTGACATTTTGAAAATGGGCTCCTTTTTATCATCTCCGAAATGCCTTCCCCCTTGCAAACATCACACTTAGAATGATTTATGAGCCTTTCTGCAGGATTTCTGGGGGTTTTAATGCCTGCTGGGGAATTTTCCAGGAGATTGCAAGGTTGTGGAAAAACTACAGGGGGATCTGTACACCTATGTGTGTGTAGAGCCACCCCTGGCTAACAACGAGAGGAAAAACCTTTTTTTAAGGTCTGCAAAGAGGAATTGATTTGAAAATAGATATTTTCACATCTCTGCCAACGCTTGAGTCTGAGTTTTTAGGCCCCAGTGTGACTGAAGCACTCACAGCCCTCGTGCTGAATCCAGGGTCTTGCCCCTGAATCAAGGCACCCAGTGGGTCCCAACAGGTTTCCCAGAAGCTCTGGCTCCTCCTCAGTGGAGTTTTGGTTTGAAATATTCGTTCTTTTACCCAAACTCTGTTGACTCTGAGCTGAGGAGACGGCTGTTGGAAATTTCAGATGCTTCTCCATCAATGCTGGAGATATAAAAACAGTGACTCCCATATGTCTGTCCAGATTTCCTCCCCGCTCCCCAGATGGAAATGCAGCTGCTGTGCTGTGTTTCCAGAGCCAGCCCACTGAATTCCAAAAAGAGACATAGTTTGGGCGTCTACAAACCCAAATACCTCTGAAAGAGTTGGTGTTTGCTGTCACCAAACACAAAAATGAGTGTTTGTCCACACCGGCCGGGAGCAGGGCCCTGCCTGGGCTCTCGGTGTCTGAGGAGCTGGAAAAGTGTCCAAAACAGCAGAAAAGGAGCCAGAAACCTGTGAAAAAATGTAAATTTGAGAGCAAAATGTGGCATGTGAGGTGGAGAGAGGGCATTCAGTGAGCTTCTGGTACAATATTCACCTTTGTCACCAAGGAGAGGGCAGATTGAACAGTGCGACCTCTGCTGTTGGGGTGACACGAAGAGGCACAGAACCAGAGGTCCCCTCTGCATCTTCCTCACTCTTGTGAACGCTTCCTTTAACCCTCACAACATTCCCAAAAATTCAGAGCTGCCTGGCAGCCCTCTCCTTGAATCCTGTCAGAGATAATCAGGCTGAGGTGTTAATCACCTTTGTGCTGAGCTTAAAAATAACAGGATAAAACCTGGCAAGTGCTGAGCAGCACAATTCACCTGCAGCTTTTTTACGAGGGAAGCAGAAAGGGAAGAGGTGCTGGGCAGCAGAGCAAATATCCCAAAAATGGGACACCCCCATGCCCAGGTGCTTTGATTTTGAGTCAGCAAATAACCTGAATTCTGATTATTCACCTCTCTGAGGTTCCTTTGGCATGGTGGATGGTGAGCAGGGGGAAAAGTTGTCTCAGCTTGACCCCAAACACCCCGGACTGATCCTTCCTCAGCCCCGTGAGCAGGCTGGGATCTGTGGGATTTATGCTGCCCAGGATTAGGTGTGAAATGGAGAGGGGGAGTTCATTGCAGAGCACCCGGGGAGTGAATTGATAAGGATGATGTGGACATTGTCAGCCTGGGTGCTCTCAATTTACAGAAACCCTGAGAGCCATTACTCAGTTCTCCCTGCCAAACCCTGCTCTATTTATAGGAATAAATCAAAAGAACCGGTTAAAGACATGCAAAACGCTCAGGTTGGAACGTCTGACAGCTTTTTTTCCTCGATGAGAGCTCCTACACCGCAAACTCGCTGATGCAGAGGTGTGCAGAATGAATTAATTCTCCATTCAGGAAGTCCCCTGGGTGCAGTAGAAACCACTCTCCCCAGACACATAATTGGGTGCAAAAGTGGAAGGAAAAAGGCAATTCACCTAGAATTTCCTAGAACTATTAGAGCACATCACATCCTAAAATAATCACCCTCATCTCAGCGAGTGCCTGCTCATGAGGGGGTTAAATCTGCAGTTCTGACTCCCAGAGCTGCTCAGGGCTGCAGATCCACCCTGGTCTGGGGGAAAGAGAAGGAAAAGGCTCTGGTGTCCCTCCTGTGCCCAGAGTCTGAGTTTGTGAGGTGAACACGAGGGCACTGCCCAGGAGAGGGAGGATTTTGGGACAAATCCACAGCATCCAAACTGGCCCAAGCCTCCAAGCATCTCAAGTTGGAGGAGCTCCAGACCCTGTGTCATTGAAAGCTCTGGGAAAAATAAAAACTCCCCAACAACATTTTTAGTGTCAGAGAACCAAGGCATTGCTTTAGTCCTGGCCAGGATGGGGTTCTGGCCAGGATGTGCCACAGAAATCATTTCATCCACACCCAGCCCGGCTGTGCAGAGAAAATCATTCCATGGCACAGGGATTTGACCCGATTTCCCCCAAACTTTATCCAGTCAAACCCCCAGAGATCCATTGGTTCCGTGTCCATTGGTTCCAAGCTGGGGAGTTGTGAGGATTTGGTTTCCTGTTGGTTGCAGATCTTCTTTGCTTCTGATGCTAATTAGGCCTTGATTGCTGGGTTCTGGGCTCAGTCCTTGGCCGGAATAGGCGGCTCCCCCTGGGCCAGGGCTGCCTCTGCTGCTGCTGGTTCCTTGCTGGCCCTTGCTGGCCCTTGCTGGTTGTTCTCTCTGTGCATCTCCTGTGCTGCTCCCAGCCTGGGGAGATGCTGAGCTCATCAGGCCTCCCCCAGTTCATTCTGCGATTGGGAACACTGACTGGAGTTAAAAACATTTTAAACTTGGTGTATTTTGCAACACCAGGAGCTGCCCTTGGTGGGGAGCAGGGTCCCTGTTAGCCCAGGATGTCTCTGCTAATGAAGGTGATTATTCTCCGGCTCACAAATCACTTCCCATTACTCTACAGCAGCGCCTGACACCCCGAACATGTTCCCTTTCTGCTCTGTGTGGCCCTGCTGAGGAAATGACAACGCCAGAGCCTCCGCGATGGCTTTGTCACAGCAGATCTGATCACATCTCCCCGCTGCCGTGCACACTCACACGCTCACACTCAGAGGCTGCTGCCCCCGGGCATCGAAGCCAAACTCTGCTCTCCTCCTTGAAGAGACCCAGCAGGAAGTTGTCCACAGTGCTCGTGTGTGAAGTGACCCGTTTTATTCGGGTTTATGGGCTGGCTGAGCTTTGTGGGAGAAAAACCCTGGTGGCAGTGAAAGAAAACCACTGTCAAGGTGTTCAGGGAGTGGATTTGGGCCCAGCCTCAGCCACAGCCTGGCATTAATCACTCCCTTTATCAGGTTTGATAAACCTTCCTTCCAGGTTTATTTATGGAGGCTTAATTAATCTCTCTTCCACCTCCTTTGAGACGGGGTGTGCTGAAATCGTGCCAAGAAAACAGTGATTTCTTAGAGAAAGGGCATCGCAGCCATTCCTCGTCCTGGAGCTTCCCAATTCCAGGTGTAGCGCGGGGATTTCCTGAGGGAACACGGCAGGTTTTGGGTGGCATCAGCCCACACTGCTTGTTGACGTGATTGCCTTTCTCAATTTCCTTCCCTTCTCAACAGAAAGAGCCCTCAAAGGCTGTTTTTGAAGCGCAGAGCTGTCCCAGCCCTTGGGAGATGAAAGCCACGTTCTGAGGAGGAGCCATCAGAGCCCGGGCCCGGCTGCCAGCTTCTCCTCAGACATCAAACCCCCTCTATTCTCATCTTCTACAACCTCCACGTTTCAAAGGGGGATAATTCCACTTTTTCTGGCCTCCTCAGACATGCAGTTTGCCTCTCAGCTGTTTGAAGGTTTCGTTTCACACGTGCTGTTGGAGGAATAGGTGAAACTCCATCGGGCCAGGAGGCCGCTGGCAAGGTCCAGCTTCATTCAGCCACGAAAAACCTGTGAAGTGAAATCAGAATAAATCGGACATGCTGCAGGTAATCAGAAAAAACCAGTTTGGATTCCTGTGATATGGGCAACAAACTCCAACTCTTTTTGATGTGCACAAACAAAAAGTAAAAAGCATTCCCTGCTCAGAAGTGAAGGTTTTTTTCTTCTTTCTGACAGTGGATTTAGGTTTGAATATTCCCTGCAACGTGCATCTTTATTTCCAGAGCATTTCACATAAAAAATTAAACATTAACAGCTGTTTGTGGGTGAAGATTCCTCATCTGGCATAACAGCCCTGAAGGGCCAGTAAAACTTTTCATCGGTTGCACCGGGGGTTCAGCGAGGAAATTTGAGGCAGCTCAGTTCCATGTTTTGGTTCTGTTCCATCAGAATTCCTCCTCCTGCCCAGATTATTTTAGCCCTGGCAAAGTGGTAATTGTGTCAGACCTTAATAAATGTGTCCAGAGGCAGACACCCAGCTGATGGAAACCATTACACACCCCTGACATCAAAATCAGGAGCTGGCCAAGTGTTGCATAAGGCTGTGTTAGGCCATTTATTTTGATTTAATTATTTTTTGAGGCAAATCAGGCATAATCCTTCCTAGAGCCCATTTTTTCCCTGCTTTTCCCTCGCTGGGGTTGAGCCTCTGTTAGTGCAGGGCTCAGGGTGATGCTCACAACCTCTGTGGCCCAGCAGAGCCGAGCAGGAGCCCAGCAATGTTGCAGGAAATGCTGCAAAACCCAGAAGAGCTGCAAAACACCAATAATGCCACCAAAAAAAAAAAAAAAAAAAAAA
>VYZT01013246.1:104180-114309 GCA_013400735.1 Pomatostomus ruficeps | reverse complement strand
CCCCTCTGATCATCATCGTGGCCCTCCTATGGGCATGCTCTAACAGGTCCAGCCATGTTTTTCCTGTGCTGTGGACCCCAGAGCTGGACACAGCACTCCAGGTGACATGTCATGAGGGCAGAGTAGAGGTGCAGAATCACCTCCTCTGCCCTGCTGGCCACACTGCTTTGGAGGCGTTTTGGTTGTGGTTTGGCTTCTGGGCTGTGAGCGCACACTGCTGGCTCATGTCAGCTTTTCATCCACAAGAAACCCCAAGTCCTTCTCCACAGGCTGCTCACGGTGAGTTCCTCTCCCAGTCTGTGCTCATGTCTGGGATGGCCCTGACAGGTGCAGCCCCTTGCACCTGGATTTGTTGAATCTCATGAGTTTCTTGTAGGCCCATTCCTCAGGTTTGTTCAGGTCCCTCTGGATGGCATCCCATCCTTCTGTTGTGTCAGCTGCACTGCTCAGCTTTGTGTCATCTGAAAACTTATTGAGAGTGCGCTTGATCCCACTGTCAATGTCACTGATGAAGATATTGGAGAGCACAGGTCCCAAGACAGAGCCCTGAGGGACAGCACTGGTCAGTGGCCTCCACCTGGACAAAGAGCCATTGACCACAATTCTCTGGCTATGTCCATCCAGCCAATTCCTTATTGGAATTCCAAATAGTCCACCCTTCAAATACACGTCTCTCCAGAGGTGAGGGTATCATACGGGACTGTGTCAAAGGCTGTACAGAAGTCTAGGCAGATGACATCAGTCAATCTGCCCTTTTCAACAGTTGCAGTCTCTCCATCATAGAAGGCCAGCAGGTTGATCAGGCAGGATTTGCCCTTATGAAGCCATGCTGGCTGTCTTGGATCACCTCCTTTTCTTGCATGTGCCTTAACATTGGTTTCATGAAGATCTTCTCCATGTTCTTCCCAAGTACAGGGATGAGCCTCTCTAGCCCCCCATGTCTTCCTTTCTTATCTTTTTTAAAATAACACTAATGATTCTCTTTTTCCAGTGACCATGGACTTTGTCTGCCATGCCTTTTCAAATTTGATGGAGAGTGGCTTGGCAACAACATCAGCCAGCTTCCTCAGAATCCTGGGATGCATGTCATCAGGTCCCATGAACTGGCTATTCAGTTCCATCAAGTGGTCCTGAACCTCCTTTTCTCTTATAATGGGAGAGACTTCACTCCCCCAACTCCAACCTGGAGGTTCAGAGACTTGAGGGACATTCAGGGAGTTGAGATCCTATAGTGGTGAAAACCACAGTTCTTGAGAGGCCTAAATATAGCCTCAGTCTTGGCATAGAAATCTACAGCTGGCTGCTGTGAAATGCTGAGCTCTGGGGGTTTCTGACTTCCTTGTCCTCTCTGGAACTCAAATGCCTGACTAGACATTTTATTCTCCATCCTCTCAAGATCCAAGCTTGGAGTTGCACTTTTGAGAATAAGCACACAACTGAGCAATGACTTCCCTTTGCAAGATGTCATATTCACTGTAGCAGCTAGAATGAAAGTCTCAACTAGGCTGTAAGGTCTTTGATCCAAGAATGATCCTTTCATCCTATACAGATGCATGGCGTTTGACCTAGTTTTTCATATATTGTGTGTTCCCATAGAAAAGTGACCTTATTTCTGGTTGAATCCTGAATGTGAGCCACTTTGTAATGTAAGCAATAAAATAACATAACACTACATAAATGGTAAATTGCTGCATTCTCTATGTTGCTGTCTTGAATTTCTTCTTTAATCTCATATGGATAAAGCTCTCAATATGTTCACCAAAACACTGTGACTATCAAAAAGCTGACACATAGTGAACTGAAAATTTACAACACAGGGTCCAAAACTCTAAACTTCTGGAGATAAGAGAGGTGGGTACATTCTGGTACCAAATGTGGAAAAGCCCTTGTGTAGAAGGTAATTTGAGTGTCTCTTTCTTACCTTCAGAACTCTTTAAAATAAAAGTCACCATAGAAATGTTATTGTCTGATTATTTGCTAAAATAAAAAGGTTCATGCTAGAGCTCATTGTAGTCAACAGAGAGCTTAGGCTAGCCCAAGATTAGATATGAATTATATTAGATTTGACATGGATTGAAGGTGAATAGTGCAATACATTATAGGAAAAAAGCAGCAAGAAATCACTGTTATCTATAAAGATCCTTAAGAATGTTTAGCATGAAGACTGGAGGAACTCCAGGTAGTGCATCATGGTGCTACATACACCCAGTGTTTGCTGCCTGTGTGGGCTTGCATAGCTATGATTTCAGACTAAAGGGGTACTATGATTCTGAAATATCAAAAAGTCAGTGAAATAATGATAGTTCCTTAATCTCATAGTCGATTAATATGTAAGGCCTCTTCTCCCTTCTTAAATCATCTGCCTAGAGCTACATATTCTCATTCTTTAATCATGCACATGATAAGGAGGCTTGGCACTGTGCACGGCTGTTATCCTTGATGAGCTAAAATATGCTGTCATGAAGTATGTCCTTGTGTCTGATTTTATACTGTCCTATTTGGCTTGGTGTAAACATTAACATTTTAATTGATTTTTTTCTTCTTTTCATCAGCTGTAAAATATTAGTAGGTATTTCTAGTGATAAATGGGTTTTAAAGACAGCCTAAAATACTGGAGGGCTCTGAATGTGAAGGTGCAAGTGGCTGTGAAGCCACTTCCCTTATTCCTGTAAGGGATGAAGCATTTACATTACATAATAAGCAGATCAAAATTCCAGATATTCTATAATTAACTCTCACAGCTCATAGTAAGGTTCCATATATTTGATGGTCTCCTTCAAGTTCTCATGAGTGTTGTAGGTCCTAGATTAAATCAAGACCTAGCCCCCAGTCCTGAGGTACAGCTAATCCTGAAAGCCCTCAAACCTTTTTCCGTCAGCTGTCAAGAGGTCATCAACCCTTGAAAACTCATGTGCATGAATTTACATGGCTCTGTGGTGAAAGAGCTACTTATAATTATGTAAGGTCCTGTCTTACTGCAAGTGCAGTAGGGACAAGTCCTAAGATACATGTCACTATGAACTGTAGCACAAGCAGCAGAATGACTGTAATGTGGCATCTCTCCTTTCTCATGTCATTACCCCATGAAGTACAAAATGATTGCTCTAGCTTCTGGAGGAAGGATTTGTGTAGGAAATCTGTCTAGAACATACCGCAGCTGAAAATCTAGTCCACCAAAGTCTGCTCAGATAATCTACTGCTAAATGCTTCTGGTGTCTGCCACTCTTGCTGGCAGAGCTGTTCTCTGGGCCCTTTCTTGGAAAGACATTTGAGTCCCATAACAGAGCAAACTGACCCTCTCAATATGTGAGAGCTATTGTTCTTTGTACAGACAGCATGGAGGTCCCAAGGAATGGGAAACTGGTTCATCTTACAGCCATGCAATTTTGGGAGAGCCACCTTCACTTCCCTCAATAATTAATAAAACAATTACTAATCAAATATACATTTCCATGCTGAAACAGAATTCAAGCTGTAAAGGTAGAGAGACATCTCAACATCCAGTTTTCCAGCAGCTGGTATCACCAAGGTTGTTGCAGATGTGCATTTTGACAATAGTCCAGAAGCCCAGCCAGAGGGCATAGGAAGCTGAAAATCCTTTCTTGCATTAATTAGTAGGTTTTGCCCTTTTCAAATGTTCCCGTTCTAATTTTTTCCTGGAACATTAGAATACACCAATTAGGAAATACTTTTTAAAACTGAATAGCAACAACTGCTTTCTGATCTCAGATGTTGCATTGTGAGTTATACTATTTTTAGTTGCTATGACTGAGTGAGTAAAACTGTACAGAAGATCGATGTGGATCAGTAGGTGCACCCTTTACTGTGGAGTTTTTTCCATTTTCAAGGTTGACACAATAATTTTCACTTTAAAAGTTTATTCTTGTTGGACCTGACTTGTAGTTCACATAAATCAGACCTACCTTGATTTAAGATCGACTGAAGCAATGATGTTTTTTGTAAAATCAGTGCTTTTCAAAAGATGAATAGTCCCTTAAATCTAACTGTAAAAACAAATTTTAAGCAGTGGCCATTAACTTGAATTACAGAACAGAAAACAGAGAAGGATTATATTTGTCTCACAGTGATTAAGGACAAAAAGGTAAAGGTATGCAAAGTGATAGAAAAATCTCCATTCATTCCATCAGCATTTAGTTGTAGTCCATGATATGCATGTGAGTGGTATAAAAATTGTGCAACAAACATGTCATAAATGTTAAGCAATGCTATGAAATATTTATTTTTATTTCAATTGCCTGAAACTTGCCTAACACCACATTTTATAATTTTAAGTTCAGTTTATTCCATTTAGAAATCATACTGAGCTATGGAGAACAGTAACACTGTGAAGAGATTGTGGAGTTTTCCACTAAAGGATCCTTGAATATTTCTAGGAAGGTTATGGTGCTTAGCTACCAAAAAAAACCCACAAAAAACCCCCAAAAACAAACAAACAAACAAAACAAAACAAAACAAAATTTTAGAAAACTCCAGAAATTATTTGTTTGTCTGCATTGCAGAGAAGCATAAAATAAGTTCTTCATATAGGAGCACAAGGTATGGAGATAGTTCTGTGAATATATTTGTTTTGGCTGTCCGTGACAGCTGAGACGTAATACATGCCAATTTTATAACCCCTCTGTGGGAGTGCAGTTATTTTACTCCATTTAATGAAGTGTTTCTCTTTTTTTGCTTTAAAATAGCTTTAGCTAGTACTACATATATTGAAATGAGTTTAAATCTGCTTTAGGCTATGCAGGAATGTGTGTGTGTGTGAGAGAGGATGGGGGAGGTGGGGGGGAAGTTTGAGCTAGTCCCTAACAAATTTCTGCTCTCTCCTGTTGTCAGTGAAGGATGCATGCAAGCGGCTAGGTACCTCATCATGACTTTTGCCAATGATTTTAAACATGATACGATGCAGATAAGTCAAGGTCAATGCTTCTGTACAGACATTTTGTGATGTCAGTAAGACAGTAAATTATAATTTATAATATATGGTTACGGTTGTGGAAACCCTGACATCTCTGACTTTCAGTTAGACTTGTGTATTAGAAGTGATATAGATGCAGAAGTTAGAGACCAAAATGCTTTAGGGTTTGCTCTGGATAGCGGTAATCCCAGGGTCACTGTAGCAGAGGAAATGTTCATGGCTAGCTGAAGAACATCCATTCCTTTGCTCGGTCAGTGCTGCACTGACTTGCTGGAGGTCACAGATTAAGCCAGCAGCCCCTTCAATATGTGGCCACACAAATTTATGCTCTCTCACAATCTCAGCAATTTTTGAAGGGAAAAATTAGAAGGGTGGGTGAATCAGAGGCACGCATACATATATCTAAATGTATGTGTGCTTATATATGTGTGCATATACTTACTTGAGGAGGGGAAGAGGGGGTAATTAGGATGTGTATGTCATAGAGAAGACTTCTAGATCCAGTCTCTCCAGAGTGTGTTGAGTCAAATGTGGCCAAACACCCCAGTTAGTGTATAAAAATAAATGGATTGAAGCACAGGATTAACATTGAGCATACCTAGTGTAAATAATTTCAAACCGTACATGTGTGTTTGTCCTTTGCTGCACTGCAACCCTCTTGTTCGTAGTTCACATGTGCTTAAGGGGTTCTCAACTCCTAGCCCAGCATAATTACACCCAATTTTTCTCTCCATGTGCATAATCTTGGCAGGTAAGGCAAAAAGTAAGGCAAGCAGCTAGGAACACAGGGCTTTGAAGTTGTTTAGGTGTTTACATGGCAGTTATCTGAATTGCACTTGGGCATTTGCTGGCAGTGAACCCCATTGCAAAGGGAAAGGTATGCTTTTCTATGAAAATATTAGCTTTTCAACCATCACACAAATGCATTGGCCTTTATTTATATGGGTCAAAGTACTCATTTTGAAAATAAACCACACAAGTCAATATACATCACAAGTATTGGTTTTCCTATGGGCTACACCAGAATTTGCAGTGGAGTTGTCATTTCTGACACCTCTTGTGTGCGTTTGTTGTGGAGGGTGTGAGGAAGGTGGCACTCTCTTACCTGGTGCTGGCACACTGAAAGGCATTCTATTCTTTCTTAGAAAGGGAGAACTATGAAACTTCCCAAGGGTAAACCATGCCATTTGCATGGGAAAAGGTTTTTCTTTAAATCTGGCATAAAAGCTCTGATAAACAGAGACAAAACTATAGAGGCAGTCAAAGAAAAATGATCACAGATTGAAAAGGGTTTACAGCAGGTTTCCAATACTGAAATGTTCTATAAAGACTAAAATCTATAAAGTAATTACAAGATACAATCAGTATGTCTGCTTCTCCTAAGGGCATCAGCCCTTGCTGGGATGCCAGAAGAGGCAGAGATGCAACCTAACATTTCCCACAGGTGTTCTCACAAAGAATGCTTCTGCTATGCACAACTTCTGTATTTTCAGTAACTCTTTGGAATAAAATAATTTATTCTTCACTTATTCCTGCTTTACCTTTTACTGAAAAATGACCATTAAACAAACCTGTGTTGGTTCTCCTCAAGAAGCCTAAAATGTTGACCAATATTTTAACTGATGGCTAATACATCAGTTTATTGGGAAAAGTGCATTTTTGGTTGAGGCTAAATTACGAGTTTTATTGACTGTGAAGGAGAATACCTGATATCCACTTAGAGCCTAGCCATCATGAAACATTTCTGTGGACACTCAATAGTGAAAACAAACAAACTGCTGCTAATGGCAGTCTGAAGTTCATTCCCAGCTAAGTACTGCTCTGGGCCAAGCTAAAATAACACCATAGCTGTAGCCAGAGCTCACAGGGCTTGATTTTCATGTTCTGCCATGGATTACTGCTAACTGCTGTTTGCTTTAGCAGTCACTCATTTCCCAGAGCAGGATAGCAGTCCCCAGCTTTCATGCTTCCCTTTGTTGTTGTGTGACCTCTTGTACCTTTCCCACTTCATTCTATCTTTAAAATAGATATAGCACTTCTTCCTACTCAAGAGGGTAAAATTGATAGCAATGTGTGACTCACTGTATTGTTTCAGGATTGTAAAAAACAGGTTACTCTGGCCTCTCACTTTTGTTCATCTCCATTTGGCAGTCATTGCCCTTCTTTTTCGTCTTTCTTCCTCCCACCTCCGCCCCATCACACATCCACCTGGCCCCCACGCATATGTTGTGATAACTATGTTATCTCCAGTTTTTATTCATGTCTTTGTTTATACAGAGGCATGGCTGGTTATCTTAGCACAGGACTGAGCACTAATTGTTATTTGCACAGTTCTGAGCATGTTGATGTTAGTCCTGCTGCAGAGTCAAGAGTTCAGAATGACTAAGTGCTTCTGGGACTTGCTAAAGGTAACAGCATAAATGAAGAAGACATTTTTTTATTTCATCGGGAGAAAATTTGCTGAGACATGGCAGAACTGTATCCTGTAAGGAAGTGATCCCGAAGGGTGGGTGTTGGGAATTGGGCAGGGTGAACTGAACATTCAGGACACCGTGCAAACCAAAAGTGCATACGTATTCCACAAGCTGTTTCCTTGGCTAAACGCTTGAGGTTGTCTCTACTGCTTTGCAAGAGCATAATATTCAACTGTCAGGTTAGATTTCAATTAGATTTTAAAATATTGACTACTATTAAAGCGTATCTAAAAGCACAAAAGTGGGAAGTGCTATGGAGGGTTTGTGAAGGTGAAAGAGAATGGGGGTACATCACCACTTTATACCAGGTGGAACCAGACCTGTTTGGCTGCCCTGGTCACCTTGAAGGGCTGAGGGGTATCTGTTTCTGCAGTGAAACATCTGTGTTCTGTCTCTCAGGTATTTCCAGCTGGCCACAAAGGGCAAAATAGTCACAACAGAGAAGCTGTTCTCACAGCTTGCTTTGGTTAGAACATGGACTTCCACTAGCACAGTATAGAATCCCTGAAAACGAAAAAAACATACCATGGATATATTACAGCAAAGTAACATTCTGGAGTTTTAAATACCTACATCTCCAAAATAATATTAAAAAAATCATTATTTTACCTGATCAGAGCTATTTTCTAAATTAATTCCAGTGACCTCCAAAATCACAGGTATAATAAAATCCTTGAAGGAGAAGAAGGTATCTAAATTTATGATACCTTAGTGCCCTTTCATCATGGTTTCAGGTAAAAATGTTGGTAGAAATAATCCTTGTGTTCTGTGAAATGTTTCGCCAGTTTGTAAAATTTTCTTATCTGTTTCAAGACCAGGCTTTGCAAATTTCTTATGTAATATATTACAATGAGTTAAAGATTAAACACATTTTCAACACAAATAGTATTTTTCCTTTCAAAGCTAACAAAGTGAGACCTTTTAACAATTTGCTTTTTTATTTCATAATTCACATTCTCTGCTGAAAAGTCATGTCAATTGAATTTTTAAATGGAAAAAAAGTGTGGAAAAAGTCCTCAGTAATTGCAAGCTCCAAATTACCACTTCTGCTGATTCCAGTATCATTGCTCTCATCCTTATGTGGGATTTGTGGAGCAGTTGCAAACTACTGCAACATTTTTTTTACCTTAATGTGAATGGTGGTATCTGAGCATACCTGTATATATATGGTATGGCATAGTCAGCCACAAAGAGGCTCTTATCAACACAGGCTTTTTGCTATCCATTAAATAATAGGAAAATTTTCATGTTCAGACTTCCACTAGCTGTACTGGGGCCAAATTTAGGAGATCAGATAGTTCACTCTTCAAGACCATGGAATAGCAAACACAGTCATTTTATCCCATAGGGGAAATCCTAGGAGAAGCAAAGGTAATGTAGAATGAATGACAGCAAAAAAACCCTGAGATTACAGAGTATTAAACAAAATGCTTGCATTAGAGCAACATGTGAGGCAGAGGAAATGGAGGTGTAATGGAGCTCTTGTGACAAAAGTAACAGCAGAAACTGTTTGGGGATAAAATTAATGTTCCACTGCCTTTGATTCCCATTTGTCGAGATGAGTGCTAGTGCTGGTGCAGGATGAACAGGCATGGCTAGCTGAGCCACAGGGATGAGTGGCATCATCCAATCTGATGGCAAAACGAGCAATTGCAAT
Organism: Pomatostomus ruficeps; assembly: GCA_013400735.1. Taxonomy (NCBI): domain Eukaryota; kingdom Metazoa; phylum Chordata; class Aves; order Passeriformes; family Timaliidae; genus Pomatostomus; species Pomatostomus ruficeps. The sequence goes on along the minus strand of VYZT01013246.1, from coordinate 105,248 downwards.
GGTTTAATGCAGTAAAAAATACCATAGAGGTACACCCTAGCACTCACCACAAGTGGCTGCTCCTCATGTGTTGGAACTGAATCCTCCTCAATAAAAATTTTGCTATAACCCCCTGGGCTGTAATTGCTCCACATTTGGAAATCATATTAGCAGCTGCTAGAGGTAAAATCTCCCTGGCCTGTTAATATAATAAATTCTTTTAGATAAGTATGATAAATTACACTTACTGAAATGTATGTTCTTTTACTGTTAGTCTTTTAGCTTGTTTTCTTCTGACTTGGAACATTGTTGAAAATATTTTCATTTTTATATACTTTATTATTGCCCCGCTCCACTTATTGTAAACCTTTTTCTTTAATGTCATTCAAAGGCTTTCACTGTAAAATAGTTTCCAGGCAGTTTTCTACTTGATCAGAGCTTTCAAAACAGCAGCCACAAGAAATGTCACATTACTTTCTAAACTTTTATCAATAGTACATAGGCAAAATAGATACATATTTGTAGCAAACAGAAGAAAGCAATTGAATAAATCTTTTTTTCTATGACAGTGTTTTTGAACCAGCACTGATCTTGGTGCAAAATTAAATAAAATAAATATTTAGACTAAAGTAAAATGCATTTTAAAAACAAGTAATTCTGCCAACTAAAACACTAAACTAGGGAAAACAATTTTCAGATGTTCATTAAGTGTCCTTAACAGCTGTACACAATTATTAAATATGCTTTTATATCTCCAGGCAATATTTACAGTATTACCTTTTTAGAATACAGCTCAGAATATTAAGTTTAGGATTTTCAAAAGAAATTTCTGTGTCCTCTGAATTCTTACAGATGCTTGAAGCCCCACTGTAGATACTGAAATGCTGCAGTGAGGTCTCCCCAGAGCCCTCTCTTCTCCGACTCTCAGCCTGTCTTCATAGTAGAGTTGTTTAAGCTCTCTGATCATCTTTGTGGCCCTCCTCTGGGCCTATTCCAACAGGGCCATGTTTTTTCTGTGCTGAGATCCCCAGAGCTGGATGCAGCACTCCCAGTGGGGTCTCGTGAGAGTAGAGTAGAGGGGCAGAATCA
>VYZT01013246.1:77109-104075 GCA_013400735.1 Pomatostomus ruficeps | reverse complement strand
AGAGTAGAGTAGAGGGGCAGAATCATGTCCCTTGACCTACTGCTCACTCTTCCTGTGAACAAGCAGCACTTGCTTGACTGCAGACTGGGGAGCTGTTTAATCTTCTTTCTTTCACCCCATCATGAATAGTTTGCAGCACAGTAGCTCAGGTTCAATGGAAGAAATTGAGAATTTCCTCTTCTCCCTACTTTCTAACCTGTTGACGAGGCCAATGTGTTGTGATGGAACAGGTATGAAGCAGAATCCCATCCAACCAAGATGTGTCTTCCATGCCACAAGTGATTTCTCCAATAGCACTCAGTCTGTATATTAAATATGGTCTCTAATAAACACCTCTGCAGCGGTTGTATTTTAAAGGAAAATTATCAGCCCTGTTGTCAGCCTTTGAAGATACATCTTATGCACTAAAATCCAGCAGCCGTTTCAACCCTGTACTAAAGATGGGTGCCAAGTCTCTGAGAGAAATAAAATTTCTGACATACCTGTCTCAATAGCATTTTCTGTGGAATAGCTTCAATATTGCTATTATTCTCACCTGACTAACATCCTCTAGGGAACTTGCAAGTATAGTCAAGACCGAAGATCTCATTGCAGGGGCCAGGCAACTTCAAGTTAAGGCTGACATTGCTGATTGTCATAATATTACTTCCCTTTTTGGGCTGTAAAATTTTATTTTGAAGTAGTAGCTAGGATTTTCTTTCCTTCTGTCAGCATCCTTCTGAAAGGATCTAATAAACCTGCTAAGCAGATGATTTGAGTTTTGCATGTGGATTGCTGTTTTTCTCCTTTAGAACTGCCTATATGTCACTCTAATTAAAGCTTAGCAGGTTATTAAATTGTTAGAATGAAGAACCAGCATGATTTTCAATCTTTATACTTTGCAGGACTTTTTTCGGTTCAGAGTGCTTTCCTTCAGGATCACTGAACCAGTAGGAAGTCATACAGATTTATCCTTTTTCCTCTGAACGGAGTGTCGTGTTTCAGAGTGGTGCTGCTGGTTGCTCACCACAGAACATAAGCTTACAGAATCCAAAGCCTTTTTTATTAACAGCAGATGTAAAGTAGTCCTGTCCAAATGCCAAGGTTTATTTGATAGCAGTGATATTTTTGATACCCTATCTATGTTGAATGAATTCTCTGACTTTTTTATTAAATGTCTAGAAGAGTTATCTGCATGCTGAACAGATACACTAATTACCTTTTTTATTTTTTTTTGGAGGGTGTGATTTCCTGAGAGTGAAAGATTACAGTTTGACAGGTACTCAGAAATATCAGTGGAAGATATGGGCATATTTGAAATAGGAGCATAAAGGAGCTAATAACTAATAGGAGTTGATGGGGAAGAGGGAAGCAAAAGACTTGGATGCAAAATGGTCTTTTTTTTTTTTTTCTTTGAATGGTGTATGATATTATGGGATTGGCTGGTATTGCAGAATCTCTGTGTTGTTGCAAATTAAAATGGTTTTGAAGCTGTTCAAGTCAACCATTTCATAATCTGTGTCAGAAAAAAACCAACTTTTATGTGACAATAAGCTTTCTGGGATGTTATTAAGTCATTTAATCCAATTGTTTGATGAGTTCCATGCCCTGATCACTTATAACCATGAAAGATTATGTATACATCAGAAAAACAGTTTTTTGATGTATATGTTTATTCTCCTTGTTGACTTTATACTGCTGGTGTTTTGCTTCTACCTCCACTTCCACTTCATCCAAGGAGTTCATTTGAGTAATTTGTTTCCACACAGAGTGCCTTTCAGGAAAATCACAGAATCATAAAATCATTTAGGTTATATAAGACCTCAAAGATCAAGTACAGCCATTAACCTAACACTGTCACGTCCACCATTTAACCATGTCCCTCAGTGCCACGTCTGCATCTACACATCTTTTAAATACCTCAAGGGATGGTGACTCCACCCTTCACTGAACAAACAGCCTGTCCCAATGCTTGGCAATGATTTCTGTGAAGAAGTTTTTCTTAAAGTCCAATCAGAACCTCCCCTGGTGAAACTTGAGGCCATGTCAAGTTCTTTATAAATGAAACATTTCTACTTTCCTCCCCCCAATAGATCCACAGCCTTCCTTGAGCTAGCTGCGCCTATGCTGAGGGTACAATTGTTTCATTCACAGCACTGGCTCATCCTGCTCTGATCATAGAACACAGGGTGTTACTGCCCAGGCAAGATTTTGGAGACCTTTGTTCACAGAGGTGAACATGGGATAGCTCTGCTGAAACACGGGATTGCTGAGGGGGAGGAATGGACCCCGCATCTAAACATTTCTGGTTTCTGGTTTACATGCTTCAGCAAATAAAACATGGCTATATCAGCAGTGTCTGTTTATCTTTGGCTTCTGTTTGACACTTCCACTTGCAAAATTGTTACAGCTGGAGTTGTACACTAATGATTTCTTTATTATTCATAGCAGCAGGTGCTGCAGCAGTCTTTTGGCTAGAGTTGTACTCTCTTGGTCCATGGTTTCTATATATTTGATTAGCTGGTGCCATGCTGTTCAGATGGGTTGCTACTCCTCCAATAAATATATTTTGTTACACAATCAGTTATATAGTGTGTTATCATTTCCATAAATCACTTTTAGTTGGCAGCTTTCTGTTGCCACTTGGGATTGTTCCAGCAATAATTTGCATCCTTTTTGTATGGCATCCTAAAAAGATCTTGGAAGTTAACATAGCCTGGATATCATTTTAATAGCTGGTGTTCTTCTGGCAGCACTAGAACACAGAAATCAGCTATCCATGAAGGACTGACATATTTATTTTTGATTCACACATCATTTATGTATTCTTCAATAAGTACTTATCCAAAGATTCAGTATAGCAATTTAGGCATCCGCCAGGCTTATGTCAGAGTTGTGATGCTCAAAATCAGGTGCCTGTCCCCAGGCAGGGTGATTAACAACACTGCAGCTCGCTGAAGAGTGGTGGGAAAATGTGGTATGCCTCACTCAGAAAGGCATCCCAAAAACCTGGCAGACACATGTGGGACCTGACTGTTAACACAGCCTGTGCATGAATTTCCTACTCTATAGAAATGAGATGCTTTGCCACTAATGAAACCTGATTTGGACTCAGCCGCTCATTATCTCCCCATCTGAAGTGACCACTTCACTCAATCCCTGCTGGCTAAAGAGATGTCAACTTCAGCTGCTGCTCAAGCAGACCTTGCAATGGAGCAAGAGGCTCTTATAGAATGAAATTGCCTTGCAGGAGGGAAAAAATTGTAGCCTAGCTATGCTTTTCCTATTATTAAGAGAGATGCCTAAGCAATTTAGTTCTGTGCTCAGAGGAGGAATTTTCCAATATGGCAGTAAAATTTTTCACTAAATAAAAGGTAAATAAAAAGCATGTTTTCCTAGACAGATTCCTATCAAGGCTGCAGATGCAATATTGACTGAAGAGATAATGGAACACTTTGGTGCATCTGATGGAAAGGTGCATATGGCTGTCCGTGTGGGGACAAGCAGATAACAAGAACAGGGAGTGTGTCACTGCAAGGCATAGGAGTGGCTGTCTTTTCAGATTGCCTGCAGATTGGCACTTCACACTGGTACCTGGAGGAATTAGTTGTCTGTTCTGTTTAATTTTTTTTAAAAATCAGGTGCAGTTTCACCCATTATGCTAGTTTCATTTAGAGACTGCATTGCTCAGAGAGTTGATGGATCTGTTAAAGGAAATGCATTTAATCACTGTCAACAGCCTCCTCATTTGGGCACTGAAAGCTATTAAAGAGAAAAGCAATGGACCAAGAGGTGCATCCAAGTGTGGTGTTAATGGCACCTCTTTCATTTAGCATGGCAAACCCAAAGCAGCAAGGTGAAAAATATGAAGGAAACAACACGGCAGGTCAGTTTGCCCAAGAGTCTCAGGCACAGCAACCCTCTCTTGGTCACAGTTGAACAGGAAACATGCATCTACCTTTCTGAGTCACAGTGTCCTGTTTCTCACCCATCAGTAGAGCTGCCCACACAACTTCCCAGCAGCCTGTCTGCTCCCTGAGCTCCACCAGCATTGCAAGACCCTTCCAGGCGTGTTCCAGTGTGTTCTCATGCATCCTTGCAGCACATACTCTGCTTGTGCCACAGACTCCTCCTAGACTCACTCACTGCAGGACAAGTGAACCTGGTTTGAGAATGAGTGCCATGTTGTCATTAGCAAGCAAAACTAGCTATTCTGCATGATTTTTATTGATAAGCTCTGGATTTTATGCCTTGTGTAAGGTGGAGATGATTAATAATTACAGAGATTTTCATCTTGAAATGTGGAACTTATTTGAAGGCAAAAAGTACAACTATTAAAGAAAACTCACTTTCTTGCAGATGCTGTTTCAGAAGCTGTGCAAGGAAAAAGCAGGTAAGGCTGCATTGCTTCTTGAAAGTTTCTTGGTGGCTTGTGTAACCATACATGCATTGATGGAGGAGTCAGGGAGTCTACTGTTATGTGGGTGTTCAGTGCAGTTGTGATGATTGCTTCCTTGCTGCTGTGCATGACCTAGGAGGGTAGGATTGAGGTGGTTCTTAGGAAAGCTGGTAATTCATCACCTTTCAACTTACACCTTGCAAGGTGAGTTCTGAAATAATGGGGATAAACCCAAGTATCTGTTACTGGTGTCAGAGCGGCACTCAAGGTCTTGCCATGGCACTGGTGTGTGTGTGTGTGTGTGAGGTGAGTCAAGATGGGGAGCACCTCAGAGCTTTTTCTGTCTCAGTGATCACACAGCAGCTCAATCTGCTGAAGAGGCTCATTACAGAGGCATATTTTTCAAAAAAATTTAACAACCCCCTGGGCCACATCCCAAGTGGCAGTGTCACAATGCCTGATTTTCCCCTTAGCAGAAGCCCACTATCTGGTCAAAGCATTTGTCAATATTAACAGCATTAGTGAGTTTGACCATTATGAAGGAATTATTTAGTGCCAGCAAGGCACCATGACCAGAGCAGTAAGTGAAGCTAAAGACTCAGATACCTTGAACTGCACATGCATTATCATGCCCGGAGCTAAGGAAAGGTTTGGATAGACAGATATGTACACACACACAGATCCTGATTCAGCAAGATACTTAACACACAATTAAACCTGTATTTGACAAAACCAATTAATTGTAACAGGCATAAGAAACTGCTTGGATGATTTGCTTAATTGAGAGTAAATGTCCTTATTAAATTGTAATGAAGCACAATTAAGAAATACAGAGAAAAGGAACTGCTTCCCAGAATGTGGGTTACTGGAGTTTAATAACAGCCTCACAGTTTTGCAAAAAGAAATGTCCCCAAGGTCTAGATGAATCCTCATTCCCACAAAAGTCTTTGCCAGGTAGAAATATTTCAGTCATAAACCAACTGACCTCTGGAGTCACGCATTTCTGGCTGCAGTTTCTGTTTTGTTAGTCAGGATGTATGCAGTGAGAGCCAATTCAAAGGAAAGCAATTGGACATCGGTGCTGTAATTACCCCTCTGTCCCTAGATGACTTAGCATCTTTTTTTTTGCCTGAAGGACTAGTTTAAGCCAGTTTGCTAACTCAGTGATTTCTTCTTGCATCTTTCTCTGATTTAAACTGCATCCACAGTTCATTCCAAAGGCCAACCTTAACTCAGTTAGAATCAGATGAACGTGGCTTTTTGGAGCCAGTTTCACTGATTCAGTGGCTCTGCTGGCAAACATGGTGGGTTAGCAAAATGCCAGAAACCCTGGGCTAGAAAACTCAGGTCTCTGTAGGCAACTCCACCCTCATGTACTTAACATCAGGTCAACACAACATGAAGACTGCTGAGCATAGTGTAAATGTAAGTATTTTCATTCAAGCTCTATGCGCATTACCTTTTCCTGCTTTATGAGTTGGGTGTGGATTTATTCCATGATGGTATTTGCCAATGAAACACATGCCTGGGCTTTTCCAAAGCTAAACAAATTTCCTAAGTTCTGCAATTGATTGAGCAATTGTTTTAATTGTATTTACTGTTGGATCAAAACCTCTTTGTGCCACTTAAGGCTCACTTTATAAAGAAAAGGAAAATATGTCAATGGCACATGCATTTTAAATAAAACTAATTATTTTAGCAGTGCTCCCATGTTATAGTATGATTGATTTTTAATTGTTTTACTTTTATGACAATATTAATTTTATCACTAAAAAAGATAAAGTTTTGGCACCCATCTTAACAGTAGAACATGATGGTTGAAAATCTGATGGCTGCAGGCATGAAAGAAGAATGACACGTCATTTTTTTGACACAGTTTGGTCACTGAGGTGAAACTTTAATCATAGAAATCTAGCATATGGTAGAGCTGGTAATAAATTTATCATTAAACTTCTTCTGGCAGAAAATGTCCATTTCTTCAAATAGAACATTTTACAGGAAAAGGTTAGCATCCATTAAGTTCTATTTCAAATCATTTCTGTAAAATAGGCACACATGTCTCAACATGCAATGATTTAACAGTTTTCAAAATGAGCAGTTTTAATTTTTATTTGACTTTGAAACTTTTGGCTTTTAAATATGTTAAATTGAGGTATAAAAAGAGAGAGAGAGATAAAAAGAGAAAACATGATATAAAATACAAAAAAGGCCAAATCTATGTCTCAAACCAAAGGATAAAGGTTTCTTCCAGATTTGCAGTTGCTAAACATTTCTGATATTTTTGTGCTTTCTGGATAAGAAATTTTCTGGTTTGGAATTTCTTGCATGAGAAGAAAACCCATCCTGCCTGTACCAGTCACACACACAACACAGCACACACTGTGCTACTCACGTTTATTTTCTGTATCACTCTCCCCTTACCTCCTCACTTCTTATTCTTTCTCATTCTCTTTTGTCATTTGTTCTTCTGACCTCTTTCTTGGCCAGAGCTCTAGAGCTCTCAGGGGCCAAAAGAGTCTTTTCTCAGAGTACCAGTGGGTCACAGTGGGTCAGCACCCTGCCCTCCCCACCAAAGAGCACCTCTAACCTCACCCTGTCAGGAACTGGGCATGCACAGGGCAGCTCAGAGCTGCTGCAGCCAGGGTGGGCATTTCTGCAGCCCTTTCCCCAAGGCTGGGCTGTCCTCAGCTTCCAATCATTCTCCATGTAAACCATTTTTGTGTGCGAGAGGGAAAAAAACCTGCCCTTTGAAATGCTGTTCTCTCTCTTGTTGCATTTTATGTTACTTTTTTTTTTTCTTAAATAAATACAATATTTTGGGACTTCCATTATCTGGATTTGTAGTGGGTGCCTCGCAGTATGTTAAGCAGGATACCCAAAATGTGTCTAAGAAGAGCTACAGCTGCACAGACCACCCAGCCACACCAGGGAGCCTCATTTGAAGTACCAGCATTGCTGGCAGTGTCGCTGCATGCTTGCCAGGCCTTGTGTCATTACTTCCAGATGTAATAACACTGGTACTTATAACAGTGCATGCACTGAAATTAATGATGATCTAACCATTAGGAAAAAAAAATAAATAATAGTGAGATGTGATTATAGAGGCATGAATTTATTCTGCTTTCTGTTTTCTTTAATCATGACAGGATGCAGCATGAGCCAGTGGCTCCTTGGGGACTGGGGCAGACACAGGAACAGAGGTCAGACAGCTCCAGGATGAGGCCTGGGGACAGGGATGGGCCAAGGATGGGATGGGATGTCAGTTTGCAGGTTGGGTCACATGGCTGAGCAGGGCTGTGGCAGAGAACAGCCCTGCACGGCATCATGGGGCTAGGATGGACAGCCCTGCGTTGGGCTGAAATGGAGTTCCACAAAGACTTGGAAATTTATATATTTATATATTTACATAATTTCACACTACTAAGCAAATACAATGTTATTTGGACTTAGACCCAGGTTGCAAATGCGGTGTTTCCCACACCCTTTAAAGTGCTAGGGACAGTTGCAAGGGAGGACAAGCAGTTGGGAATGGAAAAGCTGGTTTCACATAGACAGGCTTCCCCTTGGCCTGAGGTGAGCAAAGTGTCTGTTGGCTTTCTGTAGAAGCAGCAGACAGAAAGGCAATTCACACTTGTACTGCTTGTATGTGATGGCGTTAATAAGCAAGTGTTACAAATATGTAAAAAATACCCTATTCCATGGCTTTACTAAGACCTGTGAAAACACCAGCTTTATCCACTGAACCCTGCTTTCCTTGGGAATGGATGTGGCTATCCTGGTGGTACCCATGGTTTCAACCATCAAACTACGTTTCTGCTGTCATTAATAGATTATGCCATTGATAGGACTGCCCCAGTCCCATCACCATGCAATAGATCATTCTGTTCAAGTTATCATCATCACTGCTTTTCTTTTCATGTGGCCAGGTACATAACACCAAACCCAGTCTGCACCACCTATCTCTTCTGCCCTTGTAACGCAGGAGATCCCAATTGTCAGCTGTGGTACCCCAGAGAACACCTTGCTTAGCTGCTCCTCTTGCCGCCAGATTGCTGCTGGGTTTGTAGGTAGTCTGTGGGTATCGCTATTAAAACCTGGCTGACTGATGCTTACTATCCCCCAATACAGGTCTTAGTAAAAAACATTCTACTCAGATTGAGCATTCTAGCTACCTAATGTATTTTAAAGTTATCACCACATAGCTCAAGATGACTAACAGAGCGTACTTCATCACTGGTAGGCAAAATGAGTCCTTACTTTGCTGACAAAAATTTGAAGTCGGATTAAAAGCTGACACATCCTCTATTTTAAGGGTATGTATGAAACACTAAATATAGCAGCATGCGCGTGTATTTGCTGATGCATGGTAATGTAGTCTGTAGCAGAACAGCAATGGGCTGGCAAGGAAGATGGTGCACTGCAGTAATACGATAAAATCCTCATGTGACCTTGGCTATTTCAGAAGTACTCCATGGATAATTGTGTATCCTTGACTGATATATTGCAGAATTCAAACAGAGGCAGTTGTGGTCCCAGAGCTTTAATGAGCAGTCTGATCCTGCAATATTTGCCCAGGCATAATGCAAATTGACTTCAAGGAGAGGTCTCCATAGTGTAAGAAACAGAACTGTGCTATATAGCAGCTGTATACGAGCAACTGCCAACAACGGTCCTGATTCTGGGAAATGGGAGGGAGCTGCAACTCCATCTGGCTCTTGTTAGAAACTGAAGGTGCTTGATTCATCACAAAATCAAACCTGAGTACAGTACTTCCAACTGATTACATATTTTTATGTTTCCTTAGTCATATAAGGTTTTATGCTCATGGTTTTATTTTACCTTTGCTGCAGTCCCTGGGCAGGAATTATGAGCTAATCACTCTCTGAACAGGGAAATGGATGTGTACAGAACCGTAACCTATTCTGGATTTTCTTCTTGCTCGTGGAGGGGGTGGAGGTGATCTCTTTCAGCTTTCCACTTGCCATGGATGCCTGGCAAGTGTGCTGGTGGTGGAGCTGAGGCTGAGGCTGTGAACCCCCTCCTCTCATCCTCTTCAGGGGGGAGCAGCAGCTGGATTAGACATTCAGCAGTGCTTCACAAGACCTAGGCAGTACTTGTATCTCATGCAGTCATTACTCTAGCTATAGAAGTTTACCCAAGATGAAAACCTGACCTTAAATGACTGGGGAAAATAAAACATCCTCATCCAATGATCCCATGCACTTACTAGAAAGCAGAGTGGGGTCACTTTGACATGTTTCCTGCCGGAGGTGCTTATTTTGGACCAAAAAATGAACAGGCTGTTTTTCTGAGCAGTGAAAGTAAACTACTAAATAAACCCAGCTGTTTGGTGGCCTTGGCCTGTTAACTAGTTATGCTCTGTATTGCTCAAATTAGAACTAGATAGAGTTGGTGCTTGTCCTGCAGTCAGTGCATCATAGGGTCATTTCATTTGGCTCTAGTTCTAACTTCTCTGCAGTGCCAGTTTGGCTCCCAAAATTAGGCAGTGAGATTGCCTCTTCCTTTCATAATCAGAAATGGTACAACAAAGCCCTTCCTTGTTCTTCTAAACAGGCAAATCTTTGCTTCTCAACTCTTACTGATATATTGGAGCAGTTGAGGGCACACTGGGATCTCTGCTCTCAAAGGCAAGAGGAAAATGAGATATTGCTGTTTCTCAAAAAAAACCCCAAACCAGCCAGGTATAGATTAGAAATTTATATGTTTACTATTTTAGAATGTGAATTATAGACAAAAGCTTGATCTATTAAGAAATACTCAGAATTTTATATAAGACATTGCTAAAACAATAAAGCAGCAATGTATAAAAACACTTTATACACACACAAATGCTCAATGTAATTCTAAATAGCTTTCTCTATTTCCCTGTTTCATGGTTCTTTCTGTGACTTTGCTTTTAAGTCAACATTTTAAATAAGAAAGAAAAATACTGAAAATACTAGAGATGATAAATGTTAAAAATAAAATCTAGTCCATAATTGTGCAAAATATAGGTGGTTTCAGAATGAAGATATTATTTTTCCTAACTCAGTTTGGTTACAGCTTGGACTCCTAAGGAGAGCTGAACACTAAAGCAGCTGGTAGATGAGCTTGGGTTTTTAAGTACTCTTGAAATGTGACAGGAACCTTGCTGTAAAGGTGATCTAATTCCGATTGATAAATTGCTCTAAAGTTATGCCTCTGTTGGAATTAGGTGGTGTTGGTTTCCAGCAACTAAGTTCATGGAGACACAGGATTCTCAAGTCATTTTTTTCTGTGACTGAACAAATGCCTGACAAAGTTTGCAGACAGATAACCATATCAGCTCATTGCTCCTGAGCAGCCAATGTTTTTTACACTGAGGGCTTCCAAGAGTCATGGCAGAGGGTACATTTTGCCATTTAACATTTATTCCAAAAGTAACAAATGCCTGGAAAATTTTAACTGAATAATAATAATAATTAAAAAGCCTATTTGTTTTCTGTTTTAATTAGACCTTTTCCTCAGACCTCTCTGGTAGCCACAATGCAAGCTATGTCCTTATATTTTATTTCCTGGGCAAGACAACTTCAAAAGTTTGAAGGTTAGACACTCTAAAGTATACAAGTAGCAAAATAAACCTTTAGCTTTTTATTATGCTAACTAAGCATTACAGCTCTGAGACACGCACGAAGAAAGAATAATCTATATGGTAGGAACCTTTTGTTTTCACAGAAAGCATTTCTAAGGGATAGCAGTTCCAACAATTTTAGTGTTTCCCATTAGAAAACATTTCCCTTGCAACAATTATTTAGGTTCAGCTTTTGTTATTTAACTCTTTAATATCAACTCCTAAGGATTAACGTTTAAGGTTTTGTGCTGCATCAGAGTGACATGCATCATCTCTGTGAACGGCTCAGGACATAAGATGGATTTTGCACTGTTTCTTTGTTTGCAATTCAGGCAGGCAAACAGAGAAAATCTTCTGGCTGGATCATACTGCAAGGTATTTGGGACAATAAAGCTATCAAACAAAGCAGTCAGCTTCTGGACTTTTGCAACACAGGCCCTTTTGTGGGGCTGTAGTCAGACCATGCCACTGTTTCCTGCTATTGAACAACCTGCCGTGGTGCCACCTCTGCTTAGAGGAGAAGGCCACGGCTCAAGGACACACAGCGTCTATGTAGCTGCAACTGGCTGTGAGCAGAGGTGCCTGTTTCCACTTCCATGAGCACCATCTAACTGTGGCTCATGTCAGAACTGAGCACGGGACCTCTGGGCATGAGCCTCAACAGCTTGCAGTTGGGTAATGACCGCATTAATTTGAAGGAAGTAATCACTGCCTAAGCCTCTCCCTAAATATAATGGGACCACTAGAGGAGGACAAAGAGCTATGTTGTGTTGATGTCAACTACTGAGAAACAGGAGAGTTGCTTTAGAAGGCTTTTCAGCTGAACACCATCCAGTCTCTGCCCTTCCTGTTCTCTGTATTACATTCCACCCAGGCCAACAAGTTGCTATGACAGAAATGCACATAGAGATGCTGGTATTTATTGAGCTCTCAGCAAAAGGCATAAATGAATTAGTAAATTCCACCATGCTGTCAAGCCACCGCTGAAATGCAGCCAGAGAAGGAGACTGCAGCTGCATGTGAATGCAAAAGACATACCAAAGCCATCCCATACATCATTCCATTGCATATAGTGGCATCTGTCAGTGGTGATCTTGGCTCTGTGTCTTTATGAAGGCAAAGCAATTGGAAAGGCAAGTTCAAGAAAACAGATGGCCAAAATGTTGCTTTACACGTGGGTATTATTAAGTGGATCTGAATCTGCTATTCCAGCCCTCATGAAGCATGGGCTTTTGACAGGGAGTTTGAGAAGGTAATGGCTGTAGGGTTTTATTTGATATTTATTTATATGAGGTACATACCTCCCCTGCAGTATTTCTTGTTCCCAAAGACACTGTAATATAAGGCTTCTATGACTTAATTCTGAGAAGTAAACTGATTCTAGCATAGAATCTTGCAGGTTTTATCCTGCAAGATTCTATGCTAGAATATCCTCTAGAATATTAAGGATTTTTCTTTGTAGGTTGTAACTCTGTGCCATGTGCAATCACCAGCAACTTTTTGGGATTATAGTTAGTCTATTAATGATGCATTTATAGCTGTAGAGAAAATTATTTGTATCTATAAAGAAAAAATACCCTCTACTTTTCACAGATTTCAGAATCAAACAATGTCTCTAAGTGGCTGAGTAAATGGGAAACTCAGAAACATTATATTTCATATAATGTATGTAGTTCTTTTAGGAAACTCTTAAAAATGCTTATTTGGATTGCTAATTAAGTAATTTATGATTTTTAAGTTTTTTGAACTGAGGTGGTGCCAATTGGCCTCATGCTTAGAGTAGTGTCCTTGTGAGCACTGGACAGGCAGAACAAAGTCCTTCCCTCACAAACCTTACAGCCTTACATTACCATTGATATTTTTCATACAAAAAGGTGACTTAAAACATTTACATTTGTTTCTAATTCAGCGTTCAAATAATTTGTCAGGAGCTAATTTTCATGCATGTTGGTCCATGAACTGATTGGTGTCCAGATTATGGTCCCCATCCTGCCAGGTGCTCCTTGCAGTGTCATTTATGCATGCTAAACTTGGTGCCAGGAGGGGCTTATAGTAGCATTGTGGCTGTATGGAGAGCCTCTGTACCTCCTCATGCCTGCCCAAAAACTCACCTGAGTGGTTAGCATTGGCTCAGCCAGCTGCAGCTCAAGGCTTCTTAGTATAGAAAAATCAGAGAATGAGTGCCTATGGCACGGGATGTTGGTGATGCACTTCTGTCAAAGAAAGAAGGATCTGGGGTACAAAATAGGAGGGAGAGATTTAGAGAATTGTTTCTTCTGTGCCTGCTTCCCAAAGCAATGAAGGAGGAATACAGAAAGAAATCATTATAATATCCCCCAACTGACTGGTCTTCTTTCCAGCCTTCCCCAGAAGTAGCTGCCTTACTGTCCATGCCAGGACTCCATCAAGAGAAGCCACAAATTTTGATTTCCAGGCTCTTTGAGTAGGCAAAGCAGGCAGAGGGCCATAGGTACTCTGGCATCACTAGCAGACTACTGATTTTGGCATCTGTTTGTTTTATAGACATATAACACATAAAGTTAGCCCTTACTTTCACACACTTTTCTTGTCTGCATGGTCAAAATCTTCAATTTACAGGTCTCTGAACTCTCATGCAGTAAGAGAAATGTAAGATGACTTTCCAAAGTTAAACTAAACTTCTGTTAAGTATTTTCACCTATTTATAATGTAGACAGAACTGATGCAGTACACTCAATGGCTGGATGATGTATTGGAGAACTCAATCTATTCAGTAGCATAGTTTAAAGTGCACCTTTTCATTTGTTGCTTTTGTTGCTGTGTTCCTCTTCTATGACCCCATATCTCGGGAATTTTTTAAGCATAACATTAGCCTTATAGGTATGATATCCAGAGTGTTAAGCTACACCTAGGTAAGTGAGTGTATACAGAAACATGAGAGCGTCTCTAATTTGCTGGGATGCGTATATGGTACATTGACGTAAGCATAGTATACTGTGCTTCCTTAGGTCTTGATAAACCCTGTGTCTTATGAGGGCTCAGAAGGACATAAATTTACTCTGCAAGTGTTCACTTGAAATGGTTATGCTTTATTCTTAAACAACACAATTTGGATGGGAACAGAGAAGTCCTTTCCAGTGGTTTTGTTCCCTTGGGTTTGATCCTTCTTTTAGCAGAGTCTGGCACACTGTCCTTGGCGATGTCAATGGAGGCCAAGTGGACCAATGAAGTACTGGATTTCTGGCCTGCAGGGCTGTTGGGCATGAATTGCTGTCTTTTGAAATGGCAGAGCCACCTCCGTTTACAGCACTAGGCTTATTTCATCAGTATTCTTTTAGATGTCACAACAAAGCTGCTCCTGGGTTTTGGCAGGAAACACTCCCCCACACCCACTTTAGACTGTCCCTCTCTTTGCTTCCTCTTCTGTGAGCAAAAACTCTGTCAAGAAAGCACATTTATTTGGGCCAGGAATAGAGGCAGCCAATACTCAGCTAGTTATTTTGATTGCCTGGCTGGTAGGGGTTAGGGGAACAGATAATGTCAATATTTCCTCTGCATTCCAGATCTGTTTTCCTCCTACAGTTAGCAGGCGGTGAGTGTGACTTTTCCCACTCAGCTTTTCCCACAGTCAGTAAGACTTATCTGACAACGGAGTTAGTGTCAACTGTCCAAAACTAACTAGGAGATATCTTCCTTTCACCACTCCTGTGCTGTTATTGCTTATCAATGTCACTCTCCAGCTTAAATGACTGGTTAATTTACAGACATACTGAGACAAATTCACTTCTGTTGCAGCTTCAGTGAGCTCGGTGGAGTTACATTGAGTTTGGCCGTAGGTGCCTGAAAAGCACAAGTGGTAGGAATGTGATACTAACAGAAACAAGAACATTGCAACAGTCAAAACAAAAAGGAAGCCCTGAGCTTTGACAGGATGCCTGTTTCAGATTTTGGAGTGTGATCCAACAAGGTGTTCATGTTTTACAGCTAGTGCTGCAAGAAAAAAGTTGTTATTCAACAGCAAAACAATTCCTACGTCTCCACATCAAAACACAGCCCATGTTTAAAGGGAACAAAGGAAGAAACAAGTTATAAGCTTTCAGAACACAAATTCTATTGAGAATCGTAATGAATTTGCTTTTAAATCTATTAGGGACTTTGAAAAGACTAGAGTGAAACTGAAGTACACTCAACCTGAGATTTTCAAACGAGTCCAAAAGGGTTGAATACTGAAATACTATTAGAATTCCACAGAAACAGGAAATAGGAGATGGAATTGCTACCTCCAGCTTTACCTCCAGTCCAAGATGGCTTTCTAAGAACCTCTTCTGTAATTGTGGGTAGAGAGGCATTTTCAAACTGTAGCATCTTTTTTGGCTAGATCAAGTCCTACTCCACAGGCCTGCTGTAGCACCTCTTCTAGGCAGCTGGTTTGGGATGGAATGAGACATGCTGTCAGGGACATCTGTCTCCAACCCACCTTCCCGTTTCCCTTAGTTCTCTTTTAAGTGAGTAGTGCCTAAAATTCAAGGAAGGGAAATCAGTTGCTTTTGAAATTTTATTAACATTTCTGATTCACAGATTAAGTTAAAATGAATGAAGTGCAAAACCAAGCATTTTAAAGTTAACTCAGTTCGTTCTGTTAACCTGGACTAGCAGTGGAAACAGAGATCAGTGTATCCAGAGCATTTTGTTGATTGCTCTGCTCACTTCTCTACATCATGCACAAATCCCACCTACTGGTTTTGTCTCTGATAGTCTTCTGGACTCGCCTATATCTGTTCCCTTTCTCTACATTTCTTTCCTTGTAAAATCCAGTTTTAGTTTTCCTCCTTACCATTTCTATTCACTATTTAGTTTCCTCTTAAAGTCACTGCCACTTTAGAGTCTGGTTACTCTCCTGCTCATGATGCCTTACAGTGGTCTTCCTTCCTTCACTTCCTTCTGCCTTTCCTGTTCCCTCTACTCCATACCTCTGTGTTGTCCAGAGCATCTTACTCCTCTCTGTTTCTCAGTGAATGGGCAAATGGCTCTGCAAGATCTCTAAACCTATGCATAATACTCCTTCTCCACCCTTGCAATCAAAACAAATTCTTGCTTTTCTTTCTGCTGCTTAATGGACATATCATGGTCTATCATTGTATCACCCACAGGTTATGTATTCTTGGCTGGCTGGGGATTAGCCACCTTTCTGGGCAGTAACAAGCAAGGTTTAAAAACTGAGGACCAAAAGCTGAAATTCCAGATTCCTGCTTATATTTCCGGATGATGAATTGTAACCACTTCCGAAAATTGGAAAGGGACTTGGAGTGTAAGACTTAGGGGCATAGTTTATAAAACCATGAAATTTTTGTGCCTGGACAGAGTATTTCCTTAATGCCTTTTCCTTAACAGACTTAGTGCATGGATGTGAGCACATTCTAGACTCTTTTTTGCAAGTAAGAGACAAAGAAATTTCCACTGTCAGAAATGGAGTTAAAAGGAGAAGTGTTAGAATACATTCATCAGGTAGGTTCAGCTGTCCAACACAGATAGAATGATACCCTTATTTAAAGTTGAAAAGAAGTCATTGTGGGCGGCACAAATAATTACAGCTTCCCATATTAATTATCATATGTTTCTGAAAACAACAAAGCAATCTATAACATTCCCAAATGAGAATACAGATGTAGGATCCAGCATGGGTTTGTGAAAAGAAAAAAGAAACTGCTTTTGCACAGAAAAACAGGAAGAGATAAAACTTATCTTGGCTTTCCAAACTAATATTCCAGAGATATTCGAAATAGAGATGAAATAATGTGAGAAATCAGCGTGGGAAGGAAATTTTGGTCATAGAACATGAACTTAATAAAAGATCCAAAGACACACAAATTGAACTTGTCAGTTTTCAGAACAAAAAGAGGCTAATAATAGGTTGCCCAAAAGATTTTACTAGGACAAGTATCATTTAAAGCTTCATTATCTTGACAAGTGAGTGAACAGATGGTAAAATCTGTAGCAAATTCAAGATTTCCTAGGGTCCTGAAGATTAGAAAGACTTCTGAAAACCAAATTCAAATCACCAAAACAAGGTGATTTGACAACCTCAGTGAAGATGGGATTTCAATTTACCTAAGTGTGAGGTAATGTTCAGGAATGATCTGAAGTGTTCACTGATACTGCATACTTAACGAAGTGTTACCAGCTCAGAAAAATATCTAGGCAGCATTATGGACAGCTTAATTAAAACTTCTCAGTGAAAACAGCTGTTCAATTTGCAGCACTAGTTGTGAAAGCAAATAAAACACTGATTTATATGAACCATAAAAACCGGCATTGATATTATTATAATGTAATCATGTAAATTCAGGGAACTATATTACAGTGATGCCCAGCATCATCAACATTACAAAACTGCCTACAAAAAGGAACATTCAGAGAAGTAAGTAAATGATGGTAAGCAGGGAAGATAAAATCATTTTACTTGACCAATGAAAAAATGTTGTGGCACTGAATTCCTACTCATCTTTAAGTCATAGGGATATCCAATGAATGCAAGATACAGAAGAAGCAGCACTCTCATTTTTCCCAAATAATGAGGATCATCAAGTCAGCAAGAAATGGAGGGCTTTATGTTCATATATTCTTAAGAAACATGGTGAGAGTGAACAGGAAAATGAAAGTACCCATACTACATGAAATTTTCCAGTGAAACATATGGCAATTTTTACAATTACTTCATCAAGTCAATAACTTCACCATTAATGTGAGATTGTCACTAGTGTTCGGTCTAAATTGTGGTGTTGTTTTGTTGGGGGTTTTCTAAGAATGACTGGAGTACTTCTTCTAGGAAGGGAAGCTGTCCCTGGTGATTGCTGAGAAGACCCTAAGTTTCAGCAATTCTGCATTAAAAGGGTAATTTATACTTGTTCAAAGCAGAGTAAGAGCCTATTGCTACTTTCTAGTAGTACATACAATCTATTTTGCATTTATCCTGCCCAGCTATAAAAGATAAGCTATAGGACAGGAGAGAGGTGGATAAACCAAAATCTACTTAAGTCCTAAAGAAGGATAATGTTTTCCAGATGAAAGTTTTCTTTATGACTTGACTGACAGCAATGAAGTACTTTAGATCACTGTAAAACCATTTAGCAACATTTCAGAATAGAAATAGGGAATAGCCTCCAATATGAGTCAGAAGTAGACAAGTTTTTAGTTTTCATATTTACTTCTGACACTCTTTTCTCCTTTAGTAATGACAGTCACGAACATATTTTTAAGGCCTGAACTCTGTGTCTGATAACTTTGGTCAAACCAAGGATTACTTAGTATAGATGTTCTCCGTCAGGTAAATTAACTGATCTTCTGTCTCAAAAGCTATCACTGTGGTAGGATCCTGCTGAGTTTTAATCGCTTTAGCACCTATTCTCCAAGCAATATGCATGGGGTTTTGTAATGTAAATGAGTCAAAAATATTCCCTGAAATGTTGAACAATCTCAGGTAATTACTGCTGAACAGATTTGTGTCAGCCCAAAATGACAAAAAGGTGTTGAAATGAATTGCATGACAGTAGTGTAAGTAAACAAGATGAGCAACAGCTGTACTCCGCAGCACTGTAAGGGTGTTCCGACATCCTCCATAGGAACTGATTTCACTAGAAGTCAGTGCAATACTGAAAAAATTAACTTTGGAACCAGCAATATGTACAAGCAAAGTAACAACCCTTTCTTGCCTCCTGGAACAGTCCTGAATGCGTATCTCCTTCATTGCATGCCACTTAAAGGAAGTCAAGGAGAAATGTCTTGGTGGAGTCTCAAAAAAGTGTCTCAATAAGAGGGGGGTCAGGCCACCTAGAATACAGGGGGAATGCAAGAGGGAGATGAAGCCTGCTCTCTTCTTTCTGGAATCAACTTTTCAAGTAATTATAAATAAAAAAGATGGTGCTTTGTGGCAAGCAAGCGGTGGCACACTCAGTAGAGAACTGTGGCTGTGATCTCTGTCAGCATTCTGGTCACATCAGTCTACACAGCAGCAGGTGATGGGAAAACACCTCCTCAAGCTCTGTCTACCTTTGGTACGCTTGGCCAGCTACAGGGCAGTCCCTGCTACTGCCTTTCTTGGGAATTAAGTTGCTTTACCATGTACTGCTTTCAATCTGAAAGAGAAAAGAAAAATATATTTTTAGTTCTCCCATGGTCTTTGATGTTACTATTTATATAATAGTAATTTAATGTCACTATTAAAATTCAGTTATGTGAAAGGCAAATGAGTGCATAGGTTGGATTTTTTGCCTCTTGCGTGCAGAAATTGGAGTCTGTTTGGAAGACTACAATAAGTTATGCTTTAATTTTTCACAGTCGAGTTCTTTTACATAGACTGTAATTCTCCAGCAGCACATCAGTGCTCCTATAAAGTCTGCTGCCTACTATGCAGTGACACCTTATGGCTTGCCTCTCTGAGCATATGTAGTATAGTCCACATAAAAATATAACACAGTTTTGTTTCCAAAATAATGAATCTTGAATGAAATGATGCCATTATGCAAAGCCCATTACATGCAGTGGCCTGGATAAGTACAGGCAAACAAAATTAAGGTGAAGGAGCTACAAATTTGTTGTCACAAGTATTTTTTAGACTTGCAATTCACAGCTATGCTTTTGCCTACCTGATTATCTGAAGCTATTACTGAAGTACTATTGGACATCATTTGGTAGCTTTTTTCCCCCCAAAGGTTTCTGTAATGGTTTCAAGTGCAGTACTACAGGCCTCTTCATGTTTCAACCAAAAAAAGTAAAACTCTCAGCAACTCAAAGTAAACCGTTCTCTGCATAGCTCTAAAAACTGAAACTGCAGTTGTTACTGCTGACTTGTTAATATAACACAGACATGGACATTTCCTGGTTACTGTAAACACTGAAATGCTTTTGGAGTTAATGGAATACAGGTGCTGCCTGACACTACCAAAATGTTCTCACAGAAACAGGGACATTTTTGGACAGAAAGAGCTGCAGATCCACCTAGTCCAGCCCCTTCTTCACAGCATGAATATCCTGTTTCTCAGTGGGAATACCCAGATATGTTAAGTGTCACGAAACAGGCATTCTTCCTAAGCTTAAGCTCCTTTATACTCACAGGAATGGCCGTACCACTTAGCCTGCTGGAACAGAGAGTTCTGTAATGCCAGAGCTGGGTGATGGAGTGGGCTTAGGCAGGCTCTGAGCCGGCTGGGAAACCTTCCCAATGGAGCTGTGGGAAATGATGCTTTTGACAATCAAATCGTCACCAGCCTTCACTTCAAATGAGACTCAGACAATACTATCAACAGACAATTAGCCCTTCTTTATTGTGGAATCAAGAAGAAATTTAAAATCAGCTTTAGTGATTCAAGACCCTGTAGAACTGTTTTGGTTAATAGGGATTGGCTTGGGTTCCAGCCAAATTTTGACTCTGATCATTATGATCAGCCTACCTGAAATTCTATCCTCTATTGCAATTGGCCACAACATTCTTTATTTACTGGCCAAAAGCATGAGTGCCATTGCTTTTTAAATCTATTAAATATGTATATTTAAGATCTGTTAAATACGTTAAAATAGTAGCTGTGTGGCCAGTGATGAAGGTTGCAATATATTGATACTTGGCAATATGCTGCCATCAGCCTGATTACTCAAAACGTGTGTGCAGAGGAGTATTTGAGTATCTGAAAAGAAGTTCTTGCTCTTATAAGCAAATTGGTTTGGGGAACAATTCCCTTACATTGTTGTTAGAACCTGCTGTCAAGGTTGATCATGTTTTCTTGTGTAATCCAGGAGAGTTATAAAAAAAAAGAGAAATTGGTTCAGGTCTCTGAACCAATATCCTGCTATGGTGTGTACTAAATTGCCATTGACTGCTGCAAGGCAAGGGTTTTTTCACAAATGTTCCAATTATTTCTACTGTGATGGTAATAACAGTTGGAAGTTTAGGAAAAAAATAAAAAATCGTGGTTTAGACAAGGTCCCAATACAATATTAAGGAAATGAGCACTTTGAGAGCAAAGAAAGATGTAGTTTAAAACAATATATTTTTGTCAAGTGACTGAAGAGGAGGGGGAAAAACAGACACCAGAAGCTGGAATGAGAAGAAAAGGGGCAATATTCTGCGCTGAGACATTTTGTGTTTCAACATAGCTGGTCACTTATTCAAGGGCATTAATCACCTCAAAATTTCAAGCTCAGCTCCAGCAAAAACCACTATATCTACACATATAAAATGTAGTCCACTTTCCCAGTTGCTTAATCATTGAAGAATTGGCTATTTCTACAGAGACTGGCTTTGCTCAGCACAAGATTTCATATCTTCCATGCAATATATTTTAAAGATGTCCACAGAGCATCTTACGAAAGGAGGTGAAAGTGAAGTTGGCACTTGGTTTGTTTTGTCCATTCTTCTCCTCTGTTATCTGAGAAATATGCAAGGGCTCTTGTGGCTGCAATTCTTCAGAATTTCAGCTGCAGCATCAGCTTTGTTGTCTGCTGGTCCACAGAAGTGCTCTGTTTGCTCAGAGGGCAATCCACCCCATCATCATTTGTACCACAGTTGCCTCCCTGTCCCCTTCTTCACCATTCTCACATAACAGAGCAACCTTCTACCTGTCACAGAGGACCTTCGCCTGGAGTTTATAATCTCCTGTGACAATTTAGGCTGTGTTAAGGACACAAGACTGGAAAAGTAGAGGGGTTATTAAAAAATAATATGCTAGAGCTAGATATAACCAGAATGTGAGATGGAGAGAAAAGTGCACGTTAAAGCTGGCCAGAATGTGAAAATTCTGCTCTGTTAAACTCAGGAAAATAGCAGTTATTTTCCAGAAAAATGTATGACTTCTCTAATTTTCATTCTTTAAGAAACAATGGGGTTTGTCAGAAGGAGGTTTTCAGGTGAAAATTTGCGATTACTGTGGAAAAAAATTTCATCCCATGTTTACCATTTCACTTTTGTTCTCACTTACTCTGCCTTGATGGACACAATCTGGTCCACTGCATTGTATCCCAAATGCAAATACCCTGACAGTTCTCTGCTGTCACTGCTTATTGCAGTTCATCCTGCCTTTATGGTGCATCAAGTAGAGGCTGCTTGACTGAAGTCTTAAGGCCCTTCCCTTGCCTCATCTATCATTTGTTCAATATTAAAAGCTTTCTTCCCACAGCCTGTGTGTACAGGATACCAGCTTTTGCTGTCTACTCATTAGGTTTTCAAATACACGTCTGTGTGCTTTCATTAAAAGTGCCTCTCATTCTTGGAAGTTGGTCCCCTGAACATATAAAGATACCACATTAACCTCCTTGGAGACTCTTATTAACTCCATTTCCGTCAGTGATTCTGATGTGCCAGAAGCACACCAGCAGTTACTGCCTTTGCCAGTACTGTTTTATTGTTCTCTCCTACTCCACCCTTCCTGCTCCAATTGGGTCTTCTCTCCACCGGTGCCTTGTTTTATATTCAGTTTACAATCTCCTGAGGGCAAAGATTGTACTTCAGCTCCATCCAGTTTTTGGTTCCAAGCGCTTTGAGAACACAGTTTGTTATTAATAATAACAATAAAGTACCATCCTTTGTATGAACCGAATTAAAGCTTAATTTCCCGCCATGCCCTCCATGCCTGTTTTAGCAAGGGAGAGGGAGCACAGTCAAACAGCAGACACTTTGTTACTGTAGTCCGTATCTGAGCATAGTTAGAGCCTTTTCACAGTGAATACTGCAAGAAGTTCCATTTATTTCAGCATTAATCACTGTGAACAAAAGTGAAAGAATTTGGCCCCCACTAATGAAAGCCAGCAGTGCTCTGCTGTTGGCAAAGTGCAGAGCGATCCTTTCCTAGAGCTTCAGAAAGCTAAAACGAAGTAGGATGAACATACAGGTGCCAATCTCTTGATAAACCAGGAAAGAGTGAAACTAACTTATAATTTATTCTCGTTAAAGCTACCTTAAAATGATGATAATTTGTATATGTAAAAAAAAAGCAAGGAAAGAGTACCAGGGCACAAGCTAGAACATTTTGTTCTCATTCACAGTGATTCTTATTTTTCTCTATCCAAAATATTTGTTTGTTTACTTACATGTCAAAGAGGACACCTACTCATATGCCCTTGGTGCTTTTCACATAACTTCAACCACAGAATTAGTACGAAATTCAGTGGAGTCTGCTGTTAGGAACACAAGCAAGGGAAAACCTCAAATCTTTTCTTCCCTTCCAGTGGTAACCCAGATTTACAACATCTCACTCAGACCATTTCGCCTGTGATAAAAAACAAATTCCAGAGCTCTAGAACCCCCAAAGAGATCAAGACCACTGTCAAAGTTATAAATATTACTTGATATGTTTATATCTAGGCTGTCTGAGCTACTATTTGAAGCTACAGAAGCACAGCAACACCACTTTGGGCTGAGTAAATTTCAAATAGCTTCATTACAGTCAGTTCCTGAAGAATTAGATTCATTATAAAATTTGGCATTGCACTGATTAGCATCAGACTGCATCATTGATCTTGTAGACCCTGTTATTTCCTCTGTTGCTTTAGTATTACTTCAAGGGATACCAGTGTAAGGGGCCTGTCCCCTCTAAACAGCACATAGTAACCAAGGATGCACTCTTCCCACATTTTCCTCCACAAGACATATCCTGTTTTGTTCTTCTACAAGTAGGCAAATATTTTGAGGTTATTAAACTAACAAAAAATCCTGACTTATGATAATTAAAGATGAGAGAATGAAAAGGAAAGAAGTTGTACTTTTATCACAGTCTTCCAGTAGTTTACAAATGGCAAACCAAGATGCAGTCATGTTTCCCTTTCCTTAGGTCTGATTCTCTTCTTACCAGGTGCATTGGAGTTTGTAGTTACTTTACTAGGACTAGATCAGCCTGTATAAAGGAATTCATAACAAATTAAAAATACACTGCTAATTAGAGGTCAGAATACTACGCAGTATCAATTAACTTGGCATTTAATTACCATGGTGATTGGAAGAAACTAATAATTGCTAAATATATAATTAGTGTATCAGACTTCTGTGCCACAATGGCATCAGAGGATGGGTATAATTAGTTTAGACTTTTCCCCAACATTTTATATGCTTGCAAGATTTTAAGACAGATACAACTTTCATTCCTGCCAACACTGTTATCAATGAGCAAAGACAAATATAACAGTTCAGCTTCTTTTAAAACAACTGGGAATTTCCTCCTTTCTGTTCATCAAATATAGTGGTTTCATTGCAATTGCTCTGAAAAGAACCATTTTGGCAAGACTAGTATCAAGCAAGAAAACTGCATTTTCTGTGGAAAATGTGCTTTCCTTTTCCTTCCCTCCAAAATATTAGCCTTCTTGTGCTGGATGTCAGAATGTTTCAAGCAGGAAATGTGGGTACTGATCAGCTGGCTACTTATACACTTAACCAACATATGCAAAATGTGTGAGAGACCAGAACTTTACCATTTTGTCAGGTTTTCTAACATTCTCAAAGGAAATTAAGCATCTTTGACCTGTGAATGATTCCTAACATATACCCTCCTTCAAGCAGATTCTGTAGAATAGCTCTTATTGTAACTGCTACTATGAGATGAAATACATCAAAAATACTTGTGATAGTAATTCGACAATTTCTGAACAGCTGACTATGATTAAAAGCATAAAATAGAAATAGGCCAGTTGCTGCATGACATGTGTTCTCATTTCTCAATAGCACTGTTTTCTTTGGGGAGAAAACTACAATATCTGATCTTGCCTGTGGATTTAGATTTCCACAATAAAGTACCTGAAATTAGTAATATTTTTGTCAGTGCCTGCCACAGAGTTTGGTCTGGGCTTGCCAGTTCAGTTCTATTGCTGATTATGAAATACAGCCATATCACTGCAGTTTATCTTAGTAACTTGTGGTGAGATAACATGGGATTAGCAATTGCTAGTATCTAGTCACTAATTACCTGCTTTCAGTAAACCTGGAAGTCTAGGGATATTTTTAATAAAGTAACATCTTCAAAAATGGTACAGAAGGGAAGATAATATCTTTTGTTCTATTGCTACATTCTGGCCATTGCAGACAGCAACTGAAGAAAGGGAGATCTGTCTTCCAGACAGGCTGGGCACACTAAGATGGTGCATCCAAGTGTGGCTGCCAGAAGAGCGCTGCTGAAGGTTGCAGTGCTGGCTGACGTGGGCTGGTGCTTGTGGGTGGTGACACAGCAGTAGGATACAAAACTGAGTTTATTATTTCACCTTTAGACTGTGTGTCACAGCTCATCTTTATAGGGCAGCTGAGCACAATATCAGAAATTAATTTCTCATCTCTACCTGGTTCCTAACTTATAAAAGCCTGTGGCAGAAAACAGGCATAGTAGGTCTTATGTACCAGTAATGGCTGTGTTGGTAAGAGATTAAATAAAGAGAAACAGAGGTCAGAGGCAGATTTACTGGGCAGAGGAGCTGATTGTAGGAACCATAATCCTCTCTTCTCCCATTAACATCAGCAGGTGTTTGCTCTGGGTCATGGGATGTGGGAGTATTTACATAATTATGCTGTCTCCCTTCCAGATTTTTAATGCATCCATCCCTGGAAGGCATCCCTTTTCTCAAAAGAGTTTGTCCAGTCATTTGGAGAACACTGTAGCCAGAATTGCAGGCAGAGCAGTGACATACAACATCTGCACAAGTTCTGGACAAGCACATCAGGTCCACTATATCAGCTAGAGTAGTTTAAGATGAACCTTTTCAGATGAATCTTTTAAGAACAGGGACAAAGGAAAACAAATTCACATCACAAAGTAAGCAGAAGACATTAAAACAGCGGTAACATGGAATACATCTGTCTATTTGCTTTTAGCTTCTATGGGTATTGCTGACATTGCAGTTACAGCTTTAATTTAAACAAGATGGGGATATCGATAATGTTTAACATGACTGCTTTACCTGGGCATGCAGCTCTTTCAGAGTAGGGCACTCACTTGCAGGAACATCAGCCTCTTCTTTGCACATCACAAATACTCTGCTGAAAGAGTAGGCAGTAAGTAATTGATTGTAACTAAATGAAATGAAGCCCCTGTTGTCCTTCTCAGCTATCAGACTCTGCTGGAGAAACATCCAGGATAGGGAAGGGCCTGCTGTTAAAACAGTATTTCCCAGAACACAGAGGAAGCAGAAACACAAAATGGCTTTCCTAAACGGCATAAGGGCCCTGCTAGTCTACGGATGAAGAAATCAGGATTCATTTTAGTCTGTAAATATGTGCAAAAAGTGTCTGCCAGGGTTTAATTTTGAAACCTTTTAGGAGCGCAAGAGCTTGTAAGGAAAGAAGTGATGCAGAGGGAAGGAGGCGGGAAGTAAGTGGGTGGAATGCAGAGAAAGTGGGAAAGAAAGGGGAGAGGCTGTGTTTTGAGGACTATGGCTTGATCTTGGGTGGAGAGTTGATGAACCTAGGCCTCTGAAAAAAAAAAAAAACCAAACCCGAATATTCTTTCCGCAAAAGTTGAAGCACGGGCGAAGCACCTAATACAGCTTCCCTAATACAGCTTCGGGAAAAAGGCAGCCCGTTGCCGGCCAGGTTTTGTCACCTCGTGGCGGGTGACCTCTCCCTGGAGCAGCGGACGCCGGCCCTTCGCAGCGCTGGGCGGCAAGGCTGGGGAGGCGGCGGGCAGCTCCCGGTCGCTGTCCAGGGATCACAAAGGCGGCAGCGGGCGGCGGCCGGGAGCTGACAGCAGGGCAGCCGCGGGGGCTTGGCCGGACAGTTCCCAAATGAGGGCCACGGGCACAAGCGGGCTCACGGAATTCAGGCGCAGGGCTGCGGGACGTGCGGGGTCCCGGGCCGTCAGTGGTGCCTGAGCCCGAGGGACGCAGGGTCCCGCTCTGGGCAGGAGCCGGGCCGGAGCCCGGGGCACCTTCCCCTCCCCGCAGGGGCCGGGGCGCGGGGGAGGGAAGGAGGGCGGAGGGCGGCGAGGCGTCGGGCGCGGGACGGGGCGCGGAGGGAGGGAGGCAGGGAGGGAGCCAGGG